>CM060952.1:42241563-42410992 GCA_030765055.1 Mantis religiosa
TGTAGGACGCACTATGAAAGGGTAGTCAGACTGAAAATTTCAATCCTATAGCCGGGATTTGAACCACGGATCTTCTGGTTTCCGTCCAGCTGCTCTAACCATTTGAGCTACTATGGTCAACGTGCCAATTTGACATTAAATTCTCCAACTGACACGTGTTTCTCCCGGTAAACCACTGGGAGTTCTCATAAACACATGAGACAACTACCTTAAGGGCGACTTACTGTGCTGTAAGTACTTTAAGACCCGCGCTTTATAGTTCGGACCACTATTAGGTACAATTAATGGAAAATGATTGTTCTTTCAGACTAGCCGTGTGTAGAACGCACTATGAAAGGGTAGCGCCAGAATGAAAAATTCAATGCCATAGTCGGAATTTGAACCACGGATCTACTAGGAATTTTTGAGTCTGGCTCTACCCTTTTATACATACAATTTGCTATGCAGATTATGTTCCCCTCGTTACAGGTGAGTACAATATACATCTATTTTGTAGGTTTTAGAAGTGTTAGTACAGTATCTATTACTAAGTCTATGACAATAAGTAAGTGACCAATATGATGTAAACTAGTAATTTAACATTGTATAATAGAAGTACTACCTTTAAATGCTTACGGACGGAAATAATCAGTACTGGTGAATTGCAAAGCCAAGTACTTTCACAAGCAATAAAGCAAACCAGATATTGGTTCCCTGAACGGTTGAAAACTATATCTCCATATTACTGACATTGAGATACTCGTCCAGAACCACAACAGACCTTGTAAAGGCAAAGTAATAAGCAAAAATAAAAGAAGCAAAGACCTCAAGAAAATTGTTAACATGAAATAAAATTTGATATAAACAAGGAAGACGTTAAAAGAATGAATAATATAGGAATGGACAGATAACACAAGGAAAGTATGACATCTGAGGGAACTGTAGAAATCTCAAGAGATAATACTCCAAAATGAGGTTTAAACCCAGAAAGACGAAGAAAAAGGAACAATCCATATTTCACTGGAAGAAACAAACCAGATGTTTACTTCAAGCGCAGGACAAGCAGAGCAAGATTATGATGAACATTATAAAGGCACCAATATGTCGGTGTGTTTATATTTTCTGAAGTACGTCATCTCAGCTGAGGAATGCGAAGTTCTTTTCTTTCCTCCCACAATAGTTCGTTACTTTGAATTTTATATTTTCCCAAGTGTATCATCCTCAGTAAGAAACGTTCAGCGAATTTTCCCATAGGAGCTCCTTACTCCAGATTTTAAATTATTCCGACAGGCTTTGATGAACTTGAAAGCCTTCCTTTTGCTTAATATAGCTAAGAATTTAATGTTAGTTTTATACAATTTTACGACAAAATACATTGTCAGTAACATCCATGAAAAAAACTTTAAATTTCCATACATTCAATTTTATATTACTTCTAGACAAAACTGCATTCTTAACAGTAATATAAATGCAGAAGTTAATGTTATATGTGCATCAACATTACCATAGGCTCGCCCCGTAGACCGGTTGATAGAGCACCTGCCTGTAATGCTAGGGGCAGGGGCGGCTGCCGCTTAGGAGCACAAGAGCACGTGAACCACCAATATTTGTCTTGTAGAAGCCCTTTTCCTTCTTCCATTCGTTATTGTGTTTACCACGCTCATTGTTTAATGTGAAGTAGACGGCGATAGCACGAGTATGTGGCAACCTTGTAGATAGCACACTTCTCTTGTGGTAGTACATCATGTAACGTTTAAAGCTCTGCGCGTGCGTGGACGACAAATGCTACCGACAGGCATTGGTTGGGTACGCCGAGATCAGAGCATAGTTTCCATGTGCACGTTAATTCACATTGGCAACGCCAGAGGAGTTCTTGGTCATCTCTGGGAAGTGCTAATATCTATGGAGTTTAACTGCAACTATCTGCAAATAGAAAGAATGTTTACGACTCCTAGCACTCTAAGCCTTTGCTTTGTTGCTTTATGTTGCTTTGAATACGGCGTGCTTTTACAGTCTAGTTTCTGAACAGAGGTTTTGTTTTAAACACTGTGATAAACTTGGAATTTGTAGATAATCAGCAGATGAGACAATTATAAGTTTCTTAGTACATGAAGTACAACTAGTACTTTAGCGCAAACAATTACTCTTTATTGTGTGCAGCGACAAATAGCGAGGTTTTTGGAAGCTTTGTGACTGTTGAACTTCTCTCAAGAGGCAGCTACGAACTCCATTTTAAGAAATAAAATAAAGTGACTTGCGAAGTAAAGATGTAATACAGCGACTAGGACGTCCGAAGACCAATTTGAGTGTTAAGCGTGTTACAAATTTCAGAAAGGGAACTACAAGAGCAAATTTAACAACGTATACACAACCTGTAAATGGCTATGCAGTTGCAGTATTAGAAATGCGCATTTTAGCTTTCCGTGCCTTCTGTTTACCTCTGAAGTGAGTTAAGTTAACCACTGGCGCGATAGCCTTAACAGGACCAAGGCTTACCAACCCGACTGCCGGCCTCACGCCCACTTGCACACGGCAGAGGTGGGCGATCATCCAACTCATACGGGGAGGAGATGTGACTAGCATCTCGGCATCCCCTAGCCGGAACGTTGGTTTTCGTCACCAGGGTCGCTTACCTAGCGTAAGCTCTTCACTTTCCTAACGATGCTGAGCGGGTACTGGTCCTATACCAGAGACCAAAAATCCGCATCCCATGGGTGGGATCAAACCCGGGCCGCTTTCCGTGGCCAGGGACCAAGACATGCTACCTTAGCCCACTACGCCACGGCGCAGGACTAGCTCTGAAGTGAGTAATTGGACAAAAGTAGCATGTGCCGACTTGGTACATCTTAGCGAAAAGATGAAGCACGGGAATTCACGCTGACGTAAAAATACATGTATTCAGTTCGCCATGTTTGGTCGTGTGAATATTAATGTTCAGAATACAGACTGTCAGTTAAGCGACACAATAAGCAATGTGACAGGAATAAATACATTCTTTCTAGGCTAATAGATTGTATAAAACTTTGTGGGGCGTTTGAGCTAGCACACATTAGTAGTAGTGGTGGTAGCAGTTGCGGATAGTGCGCATTTTAAGTACAGGTCTTGTGAACACCAACATTTTTATTCCACGAGCCGCCACTGGCTAGGGTTCCCGGGTTCGATTCCCGGTGTGGGGGTGGGGATTTTTATCCAACCAAGATTATTCCTCATCTTCCCCAGAGTATGGAAGTATGAATGAGAGTGCAAATGTGTGCGTAATCTAATGATTCAAACCCAACGAATACGAGTTAACACCTTGAATATGTTCCAAAAGAGAACGGTCGTCAATATGACTAATGGAATTAAAGGTGGGGTATAAATATAATTTAATGACAAATCATACAGAAGGAAATGGTTTTACTGTGGTTTCTAAGTTGATACTTGTGAAACAGTAATGAATAACGAAAGCCATTTTGTGTTTACCAGATAATATTGGTATTGTATTTTTTTCGAGAACAATTTCTTTCATTGGATCATTAAGTAGGTCACAAGCACGACATCTCGAGGAGCACCTGGAATAGAAACAGACTGGTTCTCCATCCACAAAATTGTGACTTTGTGGGTTCGTGAAATTAAAAGTCAAATTGCACAAACTCAAGATGTTCTTTATTTCCACCGAATTACAGCTGGAACACTTGCCGATTACATAGAATTACGTAGAGCACACAATTACAATCCACCAGTTCGTCTGTCATATGTCCACACCACACTCACAATTACGTGCAACTCCTCTGATATACGTACGCATTCTTCCAGTCCGTTCGCTAGCACTGCGCTCTTCACGGCTGCTCGTCAAGAACTGCCTGAGTCGTCTACTGCATCCCTTATATAGGAAGATCGCTGTTTCCGGAATCTTCGCCGCTCGAACATCATTCCGATTGTTCCAGACGACAGCGGAAGGGGAAAGAGAAGGTATAGTGCCTAGTGACACTTTCCTAACCAACTCCTATGTTAGCGCTACAAGATAAATGGGTGGACGTGGCCTGAATCCCTCCTGTACCCTACCCAGCTCCAGTTGGTCGCGCCTTCCGATAATTGGGTGACAATATAGAGTGTGAGAGTCGAAATATTCAGAAATACTTCTCGCCGCGTCTGTAAACAACCAAACTCAAGATCAAACATATGGGTCTTATCGAAACCTACTTTCGATCTCTATACATCCCTGATAAGTGCAATCTATCCCATAATGATAACTGCGATAAAATATGTCATCAGCGTTATGTCCCATAGGATTTGAACCACGGATCTCGCCATCTCCGTCCAATTACTCTTAACTATTGAGCTCCTATGGCAACATTCCATGATGACATTAAATTCTGGAACTGACTCATCTTTTTTTTCTGGTTACTACTAGAAATTCTCATATACCCTCGAGACAGCTACCTTAATAGCGATTTACTAGGCGTAAATACTTTAAATCTCTGTATACTCCAACCAGTCTTAGAGGAAAAATGCAAGTTAGTTTGCAAATTTAAGTTGTGCTGGCACGTTGGCCATGGTAGCTCAATTTTTAAGAGCAACTAGGCGAAAACCGGGAGATTTTCGGCTAAAATCCCGGCTATGGCACTGAATTTTTCAGTCTATCTTTCCAAATGCATATGAAATTTTCACTTCACCTGACCACCTCCTCCGCCTACTTGAGCACAGATATCCAAAGGTGGGCTGTAAAGATCTTTAGTTTAAAGATAAAAGTAGTCTCTAAATGACATATACAGCCCCAGCCACGTAACTGCTATATAACCATCAACTTTTTCGTCTTGACGAATTCAAAGGCTTCAACCGGCATTTTGTTCCTTGACCACACTCGCGCCTTCGACACTGTAGCACGGAGGCCTCCTTCACCGCCTATCCACTACCACTTCCCACCCTATATCATCCATCTAATCCATTCCCTACACAACCGTGCTTTTAGTGTCACAAGAGGACTTTTCCTCGCCCTCCTGTCCCATCCATGCGGGGTTCCTCAAGGAAGTGTTCTTGGACCACTACTCTTCCTCATATTAATCAATATCCTACCCTCCTACCAAGGCTGTGCGTTGTACCATTTTGCTTACGATACTGCGATAACAACCGCCTCTACACGCCACCAAGTTGCAGTACGCAGGTTGCATATCTATGCGAAAAACCTGACGATCTGGTTTTAACATCTGCCGTCGCAGAGTAAACCCCAGCAAGTCGCAAGCAGTGACCTTTATATAGCTTTTAGACGCCGACGTTCAAGAGCTACGGATCGCCGGCCGTGACTTCTGCAAAATACCTAAGCGTCACGCTGGACCCGAAGCTTATCTGGAAAGCCCACATCGCAGACCTGTACAAATTTGCTCGCAGGATGGCACTTCCCTAAACCCCTTTTAGGGGGTCCTGTGGCAGCATAGAAAGTCCGCCACGTTCCTATCCATCAACTTCTACTGTACAAGCAACTCCGTCCCGCCCCCACCTATGTCTGCCCAGTTTGGGTCACTGCCGCCAAAACTCACACCCAACGTCCCCAAACCCTCCAATACAGATTTCTCAGTACCGCAGTCAATGTTTAATGGTACATTCCAAACACAAACATCCACCGCGACATACCCTTTGCCCTCCTAGTGGAATACATGCTCTCCCTCTCTCAAAAATTTTCGACTCCCCTCTCCATAATTGCAACGCCCTTATCCGCGGTCTCGGGGAATACGATATCGACTCCAGGAAGCGCTGCAAGCATCCCAGGCTCCTCCACTGAACCTACACATATCCCCTCTCTACTACAAATTCCTCATCTTAAAAAATATAGAAAATAATATTAACAAAAGTACAAAAAATACAACCTAAATAAAAAAACTGCCTACCAGAACGCCACTGTTTATCTCAGTTTTAATAGAAAAACCCCTATTTATCCAGTGAACGACCTATTCCTCGAGTGGCTTCTATCAACACTTGGCAGTACTCCCTTCCAATGACACTTACTCAGCTGTGCTGAGTGCTATGTAACACGCTGAGCACTGGGCAAAGAAAATTGTGAATGCTGTGGATAGAAGAAGGATAATATACGGCAGTGAATTAGGTTTCCAAAAGTTCAGAGAAAAGGGAATGAAAACAGGTCAGAGGATAGTCTGCAGAGAAAGATTAATCTATCGAAACGTATAATAAACTTAATTCCATATATCAAGAGAATTACTACTAACTTACCATCCAATTACTTCAACAATGTGGCTTGATAAGGCATTCACTACACAAGAGCAGGAAAGGCAATTGAAATGACAGAAAATGTGACTGCTTTCGCGATGATTTCTTCCGCTATATAGGTCACACACCATTGCACCAATTATTGAATGTAATATTTTCAGATGAAAAAGTAATTATGTATATTGTTAATATGGTATACTAATTTTACCCATTACAGTGTGAATATTATCAGCAGGAAAATAAAGGAAAGATAAAATTGTATATACCGGAACCATTCTTAGTTCATATTGTGATGTAAACAAGGCGGAAAGTGTATTACTTCGCAGGCAACTGTGATTGGAAGGAGTAGTGGTGCCATTTCATCAACTACATGTCGAGCATATACGCTATTAACTAACTCGCAGCTTTGGAGTTCTGTTAGGTAAAATTTTATGCAAAACTGTATATTGTGACTTTGTGGTTAGACAGCGCAGCAACCACTGGTGTGCGAACCTCAAAAGTTGTTATTCGGACGTACCGGCCACGAAAACAAAAACATTACGTCTTGATCTTTATCAGTGACCCTAGCCTACATTTCAGGTAATGGGGCAAAGGACACTTACTTGTGAAAAAGTCGACTAATAACTCGGACAGCTCTAAGGTTGCTGTTTACTCTAAAACTACACATTCCGTCCTAACAGGGAGGAATTTGCGCATCCTTAGCAAATACAAGCAATATGGAGCGCTATACGAAATGACGGATATGGTTTTGATGGATGGAATAGCTGAAGGGACTTCAACGAACACACGATTAATTTAGTTTCATTAAAAATATTGTAACTTTCTGGGTTCGTGAAATTAAAAGTCCAATTGCACAAACTGAAAATGTTCTTTATTTTCACCGTATTACAGTTGGAACACTTGCCGATTACACAGAATTACGTAATGCACACAATTACAATTCGTCAGTTCGTCTGTCACAGGCCCACTGCACGCTGACAATCACGTACAACTCTTCTGATACTCATACACCGTCTTCCAGTCCGTTTGCTCACTCGGCACTCCTCACAGCTGCTCGCCAAGAACTGAACTCTTCTCCGGCCCGGCGCGTCGCTTATATAAGACCAACTGACCTATCTAGAAGGTTCCGGGTTAGATGAAATATCCTGGATGTTCGAGAACTCAGGGGGAGGGGAAAGAGACGGCACAGTGGCCTGCGATTCCCTCAGTTGGCGCTACAAAATAAATGGGTAGGCGTGGTTGGATGCTTCCCGGCCCTCACTCAGCCATCAGTTGGCCGTGCCTGGGTGTCAATATGAATTGTAAAAATAGTTATATTAATGATAATATTTATTTGTTTAACTTCAGAGCATGTTGTTATGATCTTGATTGTACAATACTTTCAAACAGTTAGAGTAACTATCAAAAGCTTCCTTTTCAGCTACAAATGCTTTATTTAGTATTATCGAACACGTGAAATAAAATGCTCATCTCATTGTATAGGCCATTTAGTTTTGGTTAATTTAATCACAATACCTTAATGTTGTTTTCTGTTCTATTTATTATTTAATTCTTCCATCCTCAACATCACTAACATTAACTTCCCTGAAAAAGGTATAAGCCGCATATGTCCATCAGCTTATATGCCATCATGGACTACTCTAACTGAATTTTGGAACACGTTGTACACTCAAAGGCAATAACTAAGCAAATAGTTTTCGCATTGAGGTCTCATAAGCCAAAGAAATTAGTAATAGCAGCAAGCTACTGCGGAGTATGTCGATATGTTTACAAACCGTTACAGCACGCGGCATGACGTGTGGCCTATAGCTGCGATCTCCGACAGCGTGAGGCACACGTCGTTGTTAGTCACTGCTTAATCCACACTGGAGCATTTTTATGCGGCTCTATTGACGGTAAAACTATCTCTATATGTCACATAGAAGCCGAGGAAGTACTTCTGTATGTTCATTCGGTGTCCTTTTGAAATATCATGCATATTTTGCATTAGATGAAAAGCACTTAAAATGATATGCGAACTATATTTTTCACACTAGGCTACAAGATGGAAGGCTTAACAGTCAATAATGTAGTACACGTTCTCGTGCTTTTATTTACATCACCGGCATAATGTTTGAATTTTTAATTAGCATGGATTGAAGTGAATACTGCCAAGGAAACAACAATAATGTTGTCAAGGAGACAAGAATGACGTTTGTGTTACACTTTATTGATGAAATTCTAGAGTCTTATTAGTAACAGGAAACGGAAATTGTCTTAGCGACATTGTACTGGCTCGGTACATCACCAGAATAAATCCTACGCAGAAAGGCTTTTTTTTTTTTTTTTTTTTTTGTAGTTTTACGTCCTCCAACATTAAGTCATACCGGATGCTGAAGGAATGGGGTGAAATGATGCTCAAATGGCCCCAGGATCCATGGAGCTTAGAGCTACCCGACATTCGTCCGTGAGGAATAAGGGAAAACCCTGGAAAAACCTTATCCCTATAACTCACCCTGAGCGAGATTCGAACTCGGGACCTCTTGATCGTGAGGCAGACATGCTACAACACGCTACCGAGGCGGGCGCGCAGAAAGTGCGAGCCCTAAGAACATCTCCTCTGTAAGGCGTAGGAGTGTAAACGTTTTTCAAGTTATTGTTCAATCAGTCAATCACGGGCAAGTACAATAAATGTGAACTTTAAAAGCAGTGGCACAAAATTTGAAGTTGTATTGTATTATATATTCTACCCATTAAAAAGGAAAACATTGGCTATACTCTATCTCACGCTAGTTTAACAAGGCGGAGCTGAATCAACTCACCACGTGTTAGACGCTACATTCACTTTAAATTCTAGACAATACGAGGCGTGTACGTAAAATAAGGTCTTCATTTTTATTTAATATAGAAAACATGTTTATTGTCGATGAATGTTACATTGGTGGAAAGGCGGAACCTACAGCTATTTTTCAACGTAATCATCATTGCGATCGATGCACTTTTGCATGCGCTGTGGCAGTTTTTGTATACCCTGTGATAGCACTCTCCCGCCAAGTTGCGCAGGTAGCTCTCAACCTCATTTTTCAAATCACAGTCGGTCTAGAAATGTGTTCCACCCAGGTGTAACTTCAACTTAGGAAACAGATGAAAATCACAGGTACTAAGTCTGGACTGTAGGAGAGATGGGTGTGGACGTTCCATCCGAACTGGGCCAGGAGACCATTTTGTTACTCAACTTGCGAAAATGCAAATGTTCGGTCAAAATCTTGTCAGTCGTAGTCTTACTGACATCAGGGACAAGTTCGTACAGCTCGCGAACTGTCACACGCCGATCTTTAAGCATTTCTTGCTCCACTTATGCAATTGTTTCAGCTGATACCGAAGGCTGACCAGAACGCTGTTCGTCATGAACGTCTGATACACTTCCGCACGGTTTTGATGTCCATACACTGTGGCCCATAGACTTCACGTAACCGACGATGAATTTCAGTGGGGGTAGTGCCCTAGGTAATCAAAAAACGGATCACTGCACGCAACTTGCACTTGGCGGTGGAAGTGATAGGAAGCTCCATCGCAAACGGCTGCCCAGCCAAGACTATTGGTTGTAACGGGTTCGTTGTAGTGGGGATTTGAAGGGGTGAAACCAAGCTACACGCCGGTGTAGCGGGATCTCACGTAATAGCGTTACTCATGGCTCCAGCGCCTTGGAGACCTTATTGTATGGACACGCCGCGTAAATAAATCGAGTTGGGTTACATATTAACTTATAAAATCCATGAGTTGGTTCTTTTCTGGAAAAAAAAATAAAAAAATAATAATAATAAAAAAAATAATAATAATAAAAATAATAATAATAATAATAATAATAATAATAATAATAATAATAATAATAATAATAATAATAATAATAATAATAATAATAATAATAATAATAATAATAATAATAATAATAATAATAATAATAATAATAATAATAATAATAATAATAATAATAATAATAATAATAATAATAATAATAATAATAATAATAATAATAATAATAATAATAATAATAATAATAATAATAATAATAATAATAATAATAATAATAATAATAATAATAATAATAATAATAATAATAATAATAATAATAATAATAATAATAATAATAATAATAATAATAATAATAATAATAATAATAATAATAATAATAATAATAATAATAATAATAATAATAATAATAATAATAATAATAATAATAATAATAATAATAATAATAATAATAATAATAATAATAATAATAATAATAATAATAATAATAATAATAATAATAATAATAATAATAATAATAATAATAATAATAATAATAATAATAATAATAATAATAATAATAATAATAATAATAATAATAATAATAATAATAATAATAATAATAATAATAATAATAATGGTCTTTACTGCGTATAGCACTTTCTGTAAAATCGCTGTATTTCTCCACGCGCGGTTTGCATTTACGCGATTTTCCCGGTGTTCTTAAGAGTTCAACTTTTTTTTTTTTTTAATTTACGTCCTCCAACGTTAAATCAAGTCATATCGGATTATGAATGGAATGGGTGAAATGATGCTCAAACGATCCCAGGGTCCATAGAGCTTAGAGTTACCCGACATTCGTCTTTCCGGGTAAGGTAAACACCGGAAAAAACCTTATCCAGGTAACTCACCCTGACCGAGATTCAAACTCGGGACCTCTTGAACGTGAGGCAGGCACTCTACCACCACGCTACCGAGGCGCGCTTCCATTTTAACAGTATGTACACTACTTGCGCAAACACCAAAGAGATCACTAGTTTCTTTTTAAATATTTTTATAGACGATTTCGGGTTTCTTTAAGCACCGGAAACCACGCGCAATCATTCGCCCCTCGACACTTTTTAAACGTTTGCCTCGATTGTGTTTAATTTCGGCTGAGGCACCGGTCTACTCCATGATAAAAAGCGTACTGAATTTAAATTACTACATGGCAAAACGAGAAGGCGTATGGGAAAAAATTCGTAACACAAAGATGTTTACCTTACTTATCGCACATACACGGCGAGTGCACATATCGTATAGACACATGCAGCTTCCAATCGCTCTTTTTGTTTTTCGTAACTTACTGTATAACATCTTACTAATATTTCACTCCTGTAATCGTCCAGATAAGACTAATAAGGAATGAATGTAGCGCTGGTGACCTGAAGGTCAATACGCCTCAACGCTCTGTCGAGTTATACATATATGTTCTTGAGCTTCGGAGGGACGCGAGATGTACATATATAAGCTCGAGGATATCTACCGGGGCAATCCACACAAAGTGAGGGCTGACCCCCCCCCCCCACCCTGATGACCAGGGAGATACCGAGCTGTCCCAAAACGGCGCCCGAGACTATCAAGGTCCCCACTCCCATCTGGTCCTGTGGACTCAAGACGGGATAGAAGTGGATACGCCACTTATGCGCGCCAATTCCAAAGGGTAGGACTACCGATCAACCTCGGTGGGGCCGCCTGGCGATCTAGCACATCTACTAACCATGCAGGCTAGTACACGGGAATATATAGCTTCCCTCAACCCCGCCCGAAGACGTGCCCGATCTCCCACGGGTATCGGGGATCACTGCCCCCTCGAGTCCAACCCAATCCGAACAACTCCCATTCAGGGAGGGGCTCGAATGTTCAGTCCGAGGTTCCTACAAGTAACGTCTAAGGTAAAGTCTGTTTAGTTAACTCATGTGCAGTCGGCCGCTGCTTTTGACGAACCCTTATAATCGTCTTACAACCCTGGCCCTCCTTCTCGCAGACCTTTCTGCAAGGTTGCCACCTTTCTCTATACGTCATGGGTATCGTACCAGGTTTCGTCTAAATAAATTATCTGATGTCCATTACTGCAAAACTTTCTTAGTTTTGACTATATATATCGCCAAGCTACAATTCTACTGGATTCCATAATATCCCTTATCTTATTCAATGTGCAGTATTTGAAACCCAGCTCCTTTAGTAGACCGCGTAAAGTACAGTGCCGATAAGGGAAATCACAAATTTCCTGCAAATGTGCAACCAATTCGTCTAAGGTGGGCGCTCTCCCTTTTGCATAGAATCTATAAATTTCTCGACGAATTAAATCGCATGTGAAATTATCCACTTTAGAGAAACGTTTCCTTTTGTTCCACACTTGATCGGCGTCTTTGGTAATCCTTTCGTCACAATATTTCTTACTGTATTTCTGTGAATACCCAGAATTTATCATCATTGCACGACCTCTTAGCATGATTATTTGTCAGCAATACTTATATGTGTTCAAAGCAGGCGATTGAATTTGCTTAAAAACATTTCCCGTTATAACTTTGTTTTTTGAGCCTTTTCCAGTAATATAACTCGGCCCAGTTATTCACACTGTCTTCACTTTGATTATTTTCACTTGACTGAAATTTATCTACCACTTCTTTTGCATTTTCCACCGCATTTCCCCTCCCACGGTCTCCACATCGTGACACACAACGAATTTCTGCACGTAATGAAACAGATCAACTGGAAGTTGGAACTTTGGCAACTGAGACTCCTCGTGGAGTAGACATGCGACTGTCACTTCGAGAAAATCAGCGTTGTTTTTGGTCCTCAACGACAAGTGTTCCATTTCTGAAGTGTGAAGATAGATTTATGACGGTCAATAGTGGGCGGGAGGCTCTGGTTCCTTTGACTCCGAACTGCACACGCGTTAACTAAACAGACTTTACCACGTGTGCTAGGTGTCCCCTGCGACCGCACCACGGCTGCTGAAGGGGACGGATCCCCTCCCCTACGGAGCCGCAAAATTTACACGGAATACAGTGTTAAATATCAGATGCAACCCCACACTATAAAGAATAACATCTTAATCAGCATTTAACTCGATACAGTTCTCGTTGCGAGAGAGCTGCCTGGTTTAGGAATGTAAAAATATATAATAGTAGTGTCCTTTAGCAATTTTAAATAAAATGCGGCTGAATTTAACATTATAAGTTAATAATGTGTATAATTTCACTTGTCTTCTGTTACTCTGTATATATTATACACAACACATCTATGTGGTATGTGAATCAGAAAGATGAAATTTGGGACTGTTACTTTTATTATAAGAATAGAGATATTTGCATACTTTTCTCTCTCCGAAATTATCTCGCACAGAGCAAGCAGTGGTCAGAAAACTTCTCACAATACTGTACTTAAAGGAGGAGTTTGTCGTACGCATGCAAACAAAAGACAAACGCCCATTAGCTTCGCTAAACCAATCAACCGCTTAATGGTTTTCTGTCCCAATATCTCTGTCTGTGTCTCTCTTCTCTCTCAGATGTTTACAGGAGGATTAAACTAGCCTGATTATTAATTATATTTGTTCTGTTCACTGAACCAAACAATAACGTGATATGACTTCTTGGAATGATAGTAGCTCATGATTACATAACTACTAATTAATATAATGTAGTATTTTGTTTTGAATTTCTGAATTTGTTGATGTTAGAATGGGTGTTGTAACAAGAATGCTCATCAGTCTCTATACATAAACTCAAATCTACCTACTGCTTCCATCAAATGGCTTCGCACAAGCGCGATTTGAATTGCAAACTCATGTAATGTGACTGTATAAACACACACCCCATGGCACTCGCCTCTATAATTGTATCAATACGATTGTATTGACAGTATCAGCACTTACTGAACCTACATTTTATTGTGACGTAGCCCCGTACATTATCGACATCAGCAGTCAAAAGGTTTCAAATTGTTACATACGTGAAGCCAATATCCACAGCTGAACTTATCTATGATCATACCTAATTCCAACTGTATATTGTTTCAGAGTACTGCAAGTGCACGTATATAAAACGATTTTGTGTACTGAGAAACAAAGGAAGCTATATTAAGCAGAATCAAGGTACCTCAAAAAGGAAGTTGATACTGACGCCGTAGTTCACCACTAGACTAAATCAATGTAAGTATGGATCATCGACAAATTGGACTCATGGTAGTTATGCAATTAAACGATCACCCTTCAACTTTTCGAGGAGAACATCCATAAGCTCCATCAACAATGGGAATGACTGCAACGTCCATGGCCACACAGAAACCATAAAAGCCTCGCACACCAGAATCTAGTAACAGCAGCAACAAATGCGGACAAATCAATCTCTGTAATTTACCTCCCCCGTGACTCAACAGAATGGAGACCTCGAAATAATTCCTCTAAGAACTTATGCACAATTGTTCTTCTCTAAGTCAACTCTTAATTGCTACACAAAGATAAATGTGCAACTTTATATGTACGAGGGTGGTTCAATAAGGAATGATCACAATTTTCTTTGACAACATACCTTTACTCATCCTCGTAATTTTGATGAGTCTCAAAATGGTCTCCTCTGAATGCGGTGCACTTTTCCCAGTGTTTCTGCCAGCCTTCAAAGATGTGCTGGAAACCATTTTTTAAGAGATGCTTCAAAATTGCCTCCGCAGCCCTCACCACTGCTTCTGATGATGGATAATACCTACCACGAAGGCGATTCTTCAAGTTATGGAATAGAAAAAAGTCACATGGGGCTAAATCCGCACTATGGGGACGCACTTCACGTTGATTTTTGCAAGATATTCAGCAATAACTCTGGCAATACGCGGCCGAGCATTATTGTGGTGCAGCATTCAGCCTGCTTCATGGAAATATGATCTTTTACGTATGATATGGACTTGCAATGTTTTCAGGATATCCCTGTAGTATTGTCCAGTTACTGATATGTGTGCAGATACAACATGCTGATAAACCATTCCATGAATATCACAGAATGAGATGACCATAACTTTCCCAGAATAAGCAATCACTTTACTTTTTTGGGTGTCGGTGAGGACGGAGATTTCCAAACTGAGCTTTGCTGTTTGTTCTCAGGATCAAAATGATGTAGTCAAGTTTCATCAGCGGTGATTTCGTTTGGGAGAAACTCTGGATGTTCCTCTAACATCAGCTTTAACTGCATGTCACCTCCATTGCAGCGGTAGGTGACACTGAACATGTCTGAACTTGCCTGGTCCTCACAGGCGGGAACCAGAAGTACCACCAATGAAACTACTACGGCGAGTTTGTTTCACAATGAGCTAACAGTATAATATGCTTGAATTTTAGTGCGAAAAATTATGACTGTTATGATCATTCTTTATTGAACAGCCCTCGTAAATTACACGGCCACCATCTGTTGGATCAGTAATACGTCCTCGAATGCATTATCGCCAACGGGATGCATGCAACTCATCAGCAGTTCCTCTGATCCAGCCACAACCTTCAGCAAGACCTGTTGCCGCCATTCCCGTTGTTTGGAGTTAGGAACTCTTTAGTATGTGCAGGCATTCTCCAGAAAATATTGTCACTGCGTGGCTTACGTAGATTTGGAAATCCAATCGGCAGAAATCTATAGCAACCTTTGCTGCAGTAAACTATATGAAGTTGACAATCAGCTGTCTTTAAGGCTGACCTAATGTTTTGCTTCACCAAAACTAATGAATGAAATCACTGCGGTATACTTCAATCGTTGACTGTCACAACCAACAAACAACTACCGCTTCTAACACCACGCCGGTTTTTATACCCCCTGTATTATTTCTAGAAAGCCGTAGACCTTCCGAGAAATTTCGCAGCAACAACAATGGACAGAACGCTCTGGAGTCTTTCTCTCCTGCCCACGCACCCGGTTCCGGCTTGTGGCAACAGCACAACAATGCCATACGGTGACAGCATGATTGTTTTGAAATAATAAACACTGTCATAATATCTGCGATCGTTCAGATCCTATGCCACCAAGGACGAGACGTTATGGTGTTCCATTCATCTCTGACTTTAACAGACTCTTCATAAGGTACTTAAGGGACTGGAAAACATTAAACTGTAATGTTTTTAAGTTTGGCGGTTAGTTCCGCAAGCAATTCTAAGCTGGATATACAGTTAAACTTAGAAAAGAACAATATGTTCCACGCAGCTTCGAACGAAAGATCTGGAAGGAGAGCTTCTACTGGTCTACGGCCTACACACCCGGATAAACATTTGCTACTTAATCATTTTATCAGTAAATAGTTTACTATAGACCCAAGACAAGAAGGCAAGCTAGAGGAATGTGTAACGTACTCACTTTTGCTGCGCCAACGATGTTAATGCTCACCTTCCCGGTATGACAAGGTTCGTTAAAAATACGCAAGTGTTGTCACACAACTCACCCATAAATAACACCTATAGGTGCATTTACTGCAACAAGCATTATATCTGGTAGCATGGGTGACTCATATGCACTCGCATACACTCATTTCTCAGTAAACAGATCTGTTACCGGAGCAGATACACAGTTCCAGCTCCTCTCCTCTTCATGCTCCTCTAGCCTTCTTGTCGTGGACATAGTAGTAAATTATGTCAGCAATAATATAAATGAATATAATATATGTTGATATGTCTAATATACCTTATTCTATGAAATTTTTTTGTCATTTATTTCCTTTCATTTAATAATGTTTAACCTCAAACTAAGTACATTTTATTTAATCACTTTATACTACTTAAACTACTATTTTATTATCTATTCACACTTCTCGTCTTTCCTTGTTTAAGTTTTCATTTCCATTTCACTTTACTTTATTGATATACTTACAGTTTTCATTAACACGCACTTTACGGACTTAGATTTTTTTTTATATACATAAGATATTTTTTATCTATTCACTTCAAATTCACACACTTGTTATTACCGTACACATTTCTCTTTTCAGTCTTCACAGTATGCTGGAGTTTTATATAGGCAATGATTCCGTTCAACATGTTCAAAATCCTATATGCGGACGGCGATTTCCTATTTTACTAACTCCCATACTTTGAAACTGCCATACAATTTTCCTCAGTTAAGAGGGGACAGAAATACTCTTAGTAATTTTCATGAAAAATTAGTTTTTTTTTTTGTTGCAAAATATGTGCCAAAATGTAATTTACTTGTTTACAATGTTTCATGTCCGTAGGGCAAACGCAACACCTGTCCTGGAAGACATTTTTAAATCCCTGCACTGGCTAAATGCCTCTCTATGCTTTATATGACACGCTCACATGTTTGAATGCAGAGAACTTATGATTTAAAATACGCGTTAATATGACATTAAGCGATCGTAGCCTATTTTAACAAGCTTTCACATGAATTGCCTAGATAGCAGTAATTTTTCGGGATGTTTTGTGGTTTCCTTGATATAATCCCTGTGTAATTGCGCCAACTGCTTATGTTTTCTTGTGTTGTTCTAGTGTTGTAGAAGTGATGCCGCCACCGCCACCGCCACCGCCAACGCCACCGCCACCGCCACCGCCACCGCCACCGCCAACGCCACCACCACCACCCCCGCCGCCGCCACCACCACCACCACCACCACCACGATCCTCATGGTCATTATTATTATTATTATCATCATTATCATCATCATCAATAATTATTATTATTACTAGGTTTTCTCCACTCTATTATATTAATTGTACCCATGTGTCCATTTGTGCCGAAAATTATACCCTAAGTTGTGATAAAGTCTGTTTAGTTAACGTGTGTGCAGTTCGGCCGCCTCTTTGACGAACCCATATAATCGTTTTACAACCCCGGCCCCCCTTCCTCCCAGACCTTTCTGCAAGGTTGTCACCTTTCTCGATACGTCATGGGTATCGTACGAGGTTTCGCCTAAATAAATTATCTTATATCCATTACTGCGAAACTTCCAAGCTACAATTCTACTGGATTCCATAATAAACCTAATCTTATTCAAAGTGCGGTTTTTGAAACCTAACTCCTTTGGAGGCTGCGCAAAATGCAGTGCCCATAAGGAAAATCACAAATTTCTTGCAAATGCGCAACCAGTTCATCCAAGGTGAGCGCTCTTCCTTTTGCATAGAATCTATAAAGTTCTCAGCGAATTAAATCGTATGTGAAATTATCGAAGCTTTAGAAAAACGTTTCCTTTTGTTTTCACACTTGATCGGCGTCTTTGGTATTCCTTTCGACAAAATTTTTCTTACTGTATTTCTATGAACACCCAGAATTTATCAGGTTCATTGCAGGACCCCTTACCAAGATTATTTAACAGCACATATTTATTTATGTTCAAAACAAGCGCTTGAATTAACTTAAAAGGTGTTCCCGCTATAACTTTTGTTTTTTGAGGCTTCTCCAGTCACATAACTCGACCCAGCAAAACTTTCCATTTCACTCACGCTATTAACTTCAGTTTGATTATTTTCACTTGACTGAAAGTTATCTACTACTTCATTTGCATTTACCACTGCATCTCCCTCCTACGGTCTACACATCGTAACAACGAATTTCTGCACGTAATGAAACAGATCAACTGGAAGTTGGAACTTTGGCAACTGAGACTCCACGTGGAGTAAATATGTGACTGTCATTTCCAGAAAATCATGGCTGCTATTGGTCCTCAACGACAAGTGTTCCATTTCTGAAGTGTAGAGATAGATTTATGACGGTTATTAGTGGGCGGTTGGGTCCGTTTTCTTTATGAGGCAACCTCACTCGCGCTGACTAGTCTTTACAAGTTCATTTCAGTAAACCTACCTAGAAGAACTGTGTGTTGTGAAATTAAAGAGATTAAGCTACTACCTATGTTCTTTTATATGCTAGTGCTTTATTTTACTGTTTTAGAGTGCCAAAGATATTGTGTAGTGGAGCCTTTTTGTGTAAATTAATGAATAAGACTGGATGGGGGAAAACAGACACTTCAGTTGAAGTAAATCAGGAAGTAACTGAGCCTGTAGCACTGCAAAAGAAAAACATAAGCCTTTCTAAATTGGAGGTGCAATGCAGTACCTATGTACCAGAGGAGGATTTAGTTGAGAGCAAATATATAATTTTAGATTTTGGCCAGTTGAAAGAATTCATAAAAGGTTTACCATGACCACATTGTTTTCACAATCGTCTGAACCTGGAGATGCCTCACACTTTTGGTTTTGCTTCTCAATTAGAAGTGGAATGTGAAAATAGACTATTATTTAAGTAAATATACAGATCTAAAACCTAAGGCTCAAGAGGCTACTAGGAGGCAAGAATGTGTAAGTTACAGTGCTGGAGCTTTCTAATGTAAAGAAATTAAATATTTTTATGTAAACTGCATGCACAACTTTAAAGCCATGTTCTTAAGTTCCGCTTTTTTAGTTAATTGATGGAAATTAACCATTTCTTCACACTAGCCGGATATAGGCTACGGTTTTTGATATTCAACGTGAAAAATTCAATGCCACGGCCGGGATTTGTACCACGGTTTCCTAATTTGCTTCCAGTCGCTTTTACCTATTGAGCTACCATGGCCAACTTGCCATCGTGACATTAAATTTTACATCAAGTTTTTTTTTTTGTTATTTTTCCATATTCAAAATCTATCTTCTCCCACAATATTACAGCTAGAGTTCTGAAAATTGTACACAATACACGTCAGAAGATGTGCAACAAACTGGTGTATCGGAATTTTCATATTCCTCATAGTTTAACTTTTAAATATAATTACTATAATCAAGCACTGATTTTTAAGATTTTTTCGCCTTGACACATAAAATAATTTTTAAAACATAACTATGCAGTATTTGTTATCAAGATATTAGAGAATTTCACTGTAACAAAATGACATCTATTGTGCAATATCTGAAAAAGAATATAAATTTTGACCGCCTTGGTAGCGTAGATGGTAGCATGTCTGCCTGACGTTCAAGAGGTCCCGAGTTCGAATCTCGGTCAGGATGAGTTACCTGGATAAGCTTTTTTCGGGTCTTTCCCTTATATTAAAAGAAGAATGTCTGATAACTCTAAGCTCTATGTACCCTGGGCTCATTTCAGCATTATTTTACCTATTCCATTCTTTGTCCGATATGACTTAAGAGAAGTTAAAGGGCGTAAATTACAGAAAAGATGGATTTTCATTTTAGATAATAAAATTGTAGAAATTAATTCATATATCAAGAATGCAGTTACATACTGGAATGAAAACTGGTACACACACTTATTTAGTTACTAGTAATATCTGTACAAAGAATTAAGGACACAGTTTAGTAGTTTAGGAAATCAGTTTCAGCACTTCGCTCCCCTCTGGAGATGTTATATGACGATCCTGACAATCCTGTGGCTGCTTATACATGGCTCGTGAGACATTCTGGAACAGGAATCGATAACCACACTCAGTTGGAATGTCATATTAAACACATTGTCACCTTAGTTACAGCTTTATTACCAAAAATATACTTTGTTCAATCGCAAAATTTTATTGTCTCTACTGTCTTCTTATTCTTCCTTCAGACCTGGTCCGAAGCTAACAAAACTGCTCACTTCATCTCTTCCGTTCTTCTCCAACACTTCGTCTACCTGAAAGTTCATAAAATCCGTGCAAGTTGGTCATGTATTGGAAATTCCTGAAGTTTTAGAAATTGGAATCCACACGTGCATGCCTGAACAGTATATTCCAAGAATGAAAAGGCAATTAAACAGCAAACGTGGTACCCTCCTCTGTAGCGTAGGTCGTAGCGTGTCCACCTCACATCCAAGAGGACTCGAGTTGGAACTTCCGGCAGGGTGATTTATCTGGATAAGAAGTATTCGGGGTTTTCACCTTATAATGCCTGGGTTCATTTCATTAATTTCATTCATCGTCCGATATGACGGCGTTGGAGGAAGTCACGTAGACGGGGAGAAAAATTCCTGAGAAGAATCGAAGAATCTCAAGAAAATCCCAACACTACAAGCTACCCTTTATATGAAACAGCTTTTGAAAAAATATGTGAAAAGCAGATATAAAAGTTTTGATTAAAATACATTTTAGATAAATATTTTCAAGACAAATGAAATGCGTATCCTGGATTAGATGTGATGTTCTTCATTCTGAAGACTTACTTTATTGACGAGTACTAAAAGAGAAAGGGGTGAGAAAAAGGGCGGAAGGAAGGGAGAGAATTTCGCTACACATATGATGTAGAGCTCGTTAAAACGCAATATAAAATGTTGTTTCTTATTGTGCTAATTAATTTTAATTTTTGTTTGTCGGTGAAGCAATTTAAACATATTCTTCATATTGGAAACTCCAGATGTACTTCACTTTTCTCAAATGAGAAGTCATTATTTATTTTTATATCTTGGCCATAAAAATCAACTACATTGTGACTAACTCTTAATAGAGCTGACTATAGTTTAAAGCTTTATATTCCCCCATATTCCTTTGCATATACAAGGAAACTAGTAACATATTCTAGTTATATAGAACACCTAAAACATGAATACTTGCCACAGCTCCACTCATTTCTATAGATACGTGGACGACACTTTTGTAATTTGGTCACGTGGATCAGAAACTTTGCCTTGCTTTCTTGCGCATCTCAACAGCCTTCGACCTCAAATACAGTTTACCATGGAAGTGGAAAAGGATGGAACTCTTCCATTCCTGGACAATCTTGTTTCAAAAAACAGCAACGGTACACTGGGGAATGCTGTATATCACAAGCCTACACACACCGATCTCTATCTGAACCACATAGTTTTCATCGTAAGTCTCAACGACTGGAAGTTCTCAATACACTGGCCCACAGAGCTTTGTCTATCTCCGATCCCAGCCACTTAAAACAGGAATTACAGCACCTGAGACTCACTTTCCGTCAAAACGGCTACTCCGAATATGACGTTGAAGCCTCGATCACCAAAGCTAGGGAAGGAAAACCTGTAATACAGCAAGCGTCAGATAAGCCTATCGCTACAGCCTGCATCCCGTTTATCGACAATCTATCGGCAGAATTAGCAGAATTCTCGCCAAATACAACATCAGGACCATCCACAAGCCGCGTCCGAAGATTAAACCTCTGTTGAGACCAGTGAAGGACAAACTGGACTTTCAAGTTCCGGGAGTGTACCGCATTCCCTGGGATTGTGGGATACCGTATATAGGACAAACCGGAAGCACCATTATTACTAGAATGATTGAATATGAACGGGGTATTCGTTTAATGCAACCTGAGAGGTCTGGGCTGGCAGAGCATTGTTTTGATAACGACTACAGAGCCAAATTTCGGGAGACGACCATCTTGGCAAAATGCAAGTTACTGGGAGCGGAGAATTAAGGAGGCCTTGGCGATTTCATCTTAAAGGAGCACGCTTAATCGTGATGCTGGAATTCAGTTCATCTCCTCTTGGAAATCGGCCTTCAAAATGGAAATCCATTGAATTAAGAAGCAAAAGATCAATACAGCTTGACAATCAAGTTAAGTAGTTACATTTCTTTGACACAATTTTCTATACTCACGGCAGCTCCTGACCTGGCATTTAATTTACTGAGAACAGTCTTTTGTTCAGTAATGCGAATTTTGATAGCGTTTTGTCTTTGTTTATGGCTGTGTTATATTCAGTATTTCATTTGTGGTTATAACATTTTATAAATATCCTGTTAATGGGAGAGATGTACACTCCCGAAACGTTGATATCTGATCATCTTTTTACCTGGCTGGCTGCCAGAGAAGAAAGTGAGCGTATTCGTCGCCAGGAAAGCTTCAGGTCTTATTTTATAGGAACATATTGTTTATGCCGATTAACGTGAAAAAGAGGAGCAAGTGTTTGTAACAATATTTGTAGAAGACTAAGGGTGCAACACATCTAGGGACTCTTTTCCTTTCTTTCAAATCTTTGAATTTAATAACAGCACTGTGCCAGTGGTGCAGAATTACAAATGCACCCACATATGTATATATAAGTATATGGGGTGAGTAAAAGGTATAGAACAATGCTCGTAACTTTGTCATAGTTTTGTGAAGCCGTATGTTTTAGAAAAGCTATAAAATATATTTTGTCCTAGGTCTCGGAACGTACAGATACACGCTTTTTGAACTGTAATTTAAATTTATTTAAACGTAAATTTATTCAGCAATAAAAATCCTGGTATTTAAGTACTTACAGTAGTAAGTCGCCACAAATATTTATCTCGAATATTAGCACTGTAACTGGTCTACCGGGAAAATATAATGAGTCAATTGCAGAGTTTAATGTCAGGACGGCACGTTGGCCATGGTAGCTCAAGGGGTTAGAGCGACTGGACGGAAACCAGGAGGTCCGTGGTTAAAATTACGGCCATGGCATTGGACTTTTCAGTTGGCTCTAATTAATTATTTGAGCGTATTACAGGACATGAAGTTAAAAAAAAAAGGAACATTCATACTGCATTGTAACACGTGATGGATTTACATCATAAGGTGCAAAAAATGGCCTTCATTTACTGTCAAACAATTCCAAAGTCTCTCTTTGGAATTAGTTAATGCTTCTAGAAACACTGTTCTCCTGATCAGCTGCATTTCTTGCACAATTCTTCGCTTTAACTATTCAAGATCTCTTAGCCTGTGCTTGTAAACCCTGCACTTCAAATATCCCCACAAGAAAATGTGTAAGGGGTTAAGGTCAGAAGATCCTGGCGGCCATTCAATACTTCCTCTCCAACCAATCCATCCTCCTGGAAATTCATGATTTAAGTAATTCACCAGCGGCCTTCCATGACGTGCTGACGAGTAGATAAATGTGGGTTTTCTTACATTAATAATAAAATATCAAGAGCTTTATCACCATCTGTAACTCGTTTTGGCCTTCCACACTTTGCGTTATTTGTAACACTTCCAGTTTCATTGATTTTTTTCAAAATGTTGCTTACCATAGAATAAGTAATCCTTCGTTCTGGATGCACTTCATTCAAAGACACAAACCTCTTATTGAGTCCTCCTCCTATTACCATATCCCATCGTCATTAGTATTTTAATTCGTTGTGTTTCTGTAAGTGTGCCATGACTGATATACTTCAAGAAAGGTTTTGTAATGAAGCAAGCACTGCTGTCCTTATTAACCTAGCTTTTGTCAGTATTTGTTCAATCCAAAGCCACGTATTGAAGTAGCCTACTATAATAATTCAACATTTACCCAATTTAAAGTAACGAAGCGTTTCCCTTTGCTCGGTACACATAGAGTAAGGTTCAAAGAAATTTAAACTGTTGTTTGAAGGTTTATTTGTTTGCACGTTCTGAAACTTTAGGACTGGAGGAGTGCAGACAAAAGCAAGGTTTCCATTAAAAAACTTACCAATTGTTTGCAATCATAGTAATATGATAGCATGTTGACATCTTATGTTTTTTGTAAAAGTAAAAGTCACTTCATAGAGTTGCAAAAGCAAGATTACAGACATTTTCGCATATTTCTTCTCGCCCGATATATATAGCACTTTTTCTGCAAGACTAGTCTAACTTTAGTTGCACTTAGGTCATCTTTCCATAACCATCCTTTTACGTTTTGCCTTTGGCTTCGGAGAAAACAAAAATTAACGAATTGGAACACATTTTCACGCAATTTTCCCATTTCGAGTCAATTTGGCATTTTACTGCAATCTTTAAAGAGCAGTAACTAGTGTTTAGAGGTTATATAGAATAATAGCCGATGATATTGCACTTGAAGGGTGCCACTGTTATTTGACAATGCATAACGTCATCAATGTTAGCGATCACAGGAAAATAAAAGGAAAGATATTGTACAAATGTACAGTTACACATTGGAAACTGACATTAGCAGATGTGAGCTTCACTAGTAAATAAAACTCAGAACTGATGTTTTCTTTACCTGACAGCATTTCCAGTGTTTCCTCCCACTTGTTCAGTTACTGTTTTGTATCTCTTCCCACCAAACAAACGTACATCGCATCTCAGCATTTCGTGCTCTACCACTTTGTCAAAAATGTCCATTGGTAGTAATGATCGTATAACCTGGAAATCTAGCTACTGTAATAATGTAGTAACAGCAAGTGTAGCTTACGGGGAGGTTCTGTTTTTCTGGACATTGACATATTAGTAGTGCAACTAACATTATTTTGTATAACCTGTATAGTGCAACTTTACGAAATGGGGCTCAATAAGTGATTTCTTAGTTAACAACTCTACGAGAGATTTATAGAGTCCAGTTTTGATGCTCAAGCTGTAACTAAGGTGACAATGTATCTGATACGGGATTCCAACTGAGTGTGTTTATCGATTGCTACTCCAGGACGTCTTACAGAGGCTTGTGTGGGTAGCCATAGGATTATCGCCATATAATAGAGAATGTGGGAGGGTCGCAATGAAAAGACGCTTGCCTATGTCTTACTAATATTAGTAGAAACATGACATGTGGCGAACTGTTGTTCACGGCAATTAAGGAAAGTTTATAGTAATAGCACCAATCTGAAGATAATGCAATTAAAAAAGAACTGCGTCATTCCCACATGCGAGAATGATTTGGCGTATCAGTGGTGAGTATGTGGAAAAGGATCTGTGCCAATATTGAACCATGGGAACTCTAACATATTGTGAATGCTGGTTATTACGAGCTGCTTATCGTGCACTTGTAGCGTGTCTGAAGGAAACTCTTTATTTTATGTAGTACATATTCAAAAAGCTAAATAGTTCTGACAGCATCCTTCATGCTAGACTCCATCGAAAGCATCGGCTATGTTAATAAGTAGAGAAAGTCACCGCCATACAAACATAATAACAAAAATACTAACAATGATGTGTTACTATTACCTACTAATGTAAATGTTCAAATTGTTTGCCTTCAGCATTTACACACATGTCACACTCAAACATACTCTTGTACAAAATTCTTTACCTTCATCAGTTTTTATTTGGCAGACTTTTCTTATGTACTGAATCATTTCATCAACATCATGACGTCACCTAACAAATCCTTTATCTTAAAAAAATACAAAAATGTCCATAGGAGTAACATCTTAAGATCTTGGTGGCCAGTGAGTGAACCCCCACCGTCCCTTCCACATATTACGAAATTCATCTAGAAGACATCGCACAGTTAGCACACAATGAGCAGGAGCTCCATCTTGTTGCAAACAGAAATCATTATGACCTTGTTGACTCTAAATTTTAGACCGAATTACTTCATTACATGACATATCTGCCCACTCTGTAATGCCGGCTGATTCAGCTGTTTCTCAATTGTTAATTGGGGGTTTTCAGTAGAGTAGTAGACACAGTTATGTCTTTTTACAGCACTTGAAAGTTTAAAATGTGTTTAGTTGGACCACAGTTCTTCGAATAATCCCATCACCTTCTTACTCTTTATTCAAAATGGCTTCACAGAACTGTAAACGAAGATCTGTATCGACGTCACTCTTGGTCGATACGTTTTTCAATTTTGAACGAATATCGTAAGACTCAAAGTTCTTTGTGAGGTGTTCAGTTCCAAGGCTGCTTTCTGCTTTGAGTTTTGTGGACTTTGAACAAACGTTTGAACAACTATGATTTTATTTTTAGGAGTTTTTACGTTGACTGGTCGAGAACTTTTTGATGCATTACGGACAGAACTGTCTCAATGGAGTTTGTTCTGTAGCCTGTAAATTGTGAGCCTGGGGAGAGGTGGTGTTTCAAAACTGTCATTCCATGTCTCCCAAACCCGTTCATAATTTCCCGTCTTCCAGTAATGTTCCAAATTCAAATTCGTTGATTTTTAGTTAAATTACCGGCCATTGTGACACAAGACTGGAAACAACGAATAAAAAAGACAAAACGAATGGATAAAAGACAAGCTCAACAAGGATGTGAAATATACAAGTAAAACATTCATCTTAATCCATCAAATTTACTAATCATACAACTGCATATGTCAAACCCTATATATTCACACTTTGTTCACACTTTACGCTTAATTCTTCATTATGAAACCATTGCAAACTATTAGATTTTGTATATATTATTTAAATATTTACAACAACGAGAAGTAATTATCAATTATGCACATTGTCACTTTTTCTCTTCCATGCAATTTTCAATCTGACACCTAATGCAAATTGTTACATACTGTATGTGTGTAAACTTCCTAATATGCTAGAGATATGATACTTTATAAAGCTGACTGCATTAGGAAGTTTCTTTCAAGAATATCTGCCCACCCCAAACTATCCTTTACCTTATAAATTTACTTTCACATTAGCTATAGTCTTGAAACTTTAAATATATGTAGCTTAAAACTAGATTACAAATAATGTTAACTCGATTTCAAGAGAGTACCGCCAACCGAAAGTAATTGTTACGTGTAAAAATATTTTAAATTACCGGGGATCTAGAAAGACTCCAAACATATCTTATGAAATTAATACAAATATTAACACACTTTCAATGAAATCTCGAAAATAGTATTACATGAAACACTTTCTAGAGTTTTGATTTTTCAAAAATTGTTAACGAATTTAACATGTCATAAGTTAAGATATTTTTGAGGCAAATTATATTAATATATGCATTTTGTGATAGTAGTAGCAGGAGTAGGGAGTATCTGCCTTTGAGAAAACTCACACAATATTTTAATTATTTGCATTGCAACAAAATTGCTTCTGATTTAGGTGAACTGATCATGCACAAGTTGTACATTGCATGTGACCCATGCTCTTCCTTATAAATTTTACATATGTGTCGATAGTCTTAAAAGTTAACTCATTTTCAAGAGAGCTATAAATTTATGGGGTTAGGAAAAATATTATACGTATTTATCTCCTTTGAAAACGTGCTATATTATTATTTTATTTGCATAATTTAACCTGCATTTACTTTTCACCTTGTATCTCGCTCAGGCATTATTTACCTATTCTTTTCTCAGAGAATCGTATAACGTATTTCAGGCGAATTACTGTTCTAGAGGCTTTGAGTGGAATGCGATACCTTTCAACATTTCATCTTACATTATAGTTATGATAGGAAAGGTAAAAAGCAATTTTAGGAAAAGATCCAACCGCGAGCACTGTATAGGATAGTTTAAGCGGCGGATTCGGCACGACCATTCTTGATCTAGTGGGCCTATGCCCCCAAGTGGGGCATCCCCGTTAGGAAGGATGAGGCGACAGGAGACAGAGGCCCGCTGCCCAAGGAGTCACGTCAGTGCAGAGGATAAGGTCCCTACAATTGCACATTTGGAAACTCCTCGGCAGGACATTAAGGCCCGCATCCCACCCACCGTGTTCCTGAAACAGCCCACTATGTCAGCCCCGGAAGCCGTCTTACACGAGGAGGAAGTTTACCAGGAGTATATCATCTGCCATGCAACGTCGAGACTCCCGCCGACACATTCTTACCTGAAAGAGATCACCAGATGACAGACGGTATGAAATGATAATGAGCTGGAAATGGGGGGAGAGGAAATTTGGGGGATGTAATTAACCTACCCAGCATTCGCCTAGAGAACCAGGAAAGCCCTCGAAAGGTCCCGGCCAAGGAAATAGAACGCGGGGCTCCCGAATGCCGGCCAAAGACGAAACCTCTTGAGCCAACCTGCTCGGTTTAGTAAATATTCTAGGCATGCAATGAAAATTTATAAAAAAATATCTGTAATCCAAATTACACTTTACATGAGCAACATTACATTATTTGTCTTCTATAAAAAAAGTCTGGCTCTTCTGATTAAAAACATATGTTCAATGTATTTGCACTGCAAGTAAACTGTGTATATTGAATTTCTTTTGAGAATAGTCGGTGAAATATAAAAGACTTCTTTTGTAACTAATGAACCATAAGGTACTTGCGCTATACAAAATGTTTTCTTAAGAGCATAATAAGCATTTGTCAGTTATGAGGTATTAACTTTCTTACATATTCCTTACTGAAGTCTTCAGATACTTTAACATGGATAATGAAGCAATCTTACCGTTTTATGTTCACCTCGAGGTGTATCCCGCTCCCCTTTTTTGTATACTGGTCAATGTTTCTCGTTATAGTCCACGACTCCGCTCGAGATATTTGCTTTTTGCTCTCTGGTGTGTTATGTACACACTATCTCACTGGTCCCCGGCTGGGTATTAATTTAACGGATTCTTGGTTTGAGTATGCAGTTCGGATGTCTGCGTACCGCACGGATTTGTATGGAAATATTTGGAAAAGTACAAATGGAGATCTGATGGAGATAGTGAAGGAACAAGAATTAATGAAAATTAATTATTCTTTCACACTAGTCGTGGGGACGTATTATGAAAGGGTAGAGTCCCACTGAAAAATTTAATGCCACAGCCGGGATTTCAACCACGGAGCTTCTGGTCTCCGTCCAGCCGCTCTTAACCATTGAGCTACTATGGCCAACGAGCCAGCATCACACTAAATTCTCCAACTGACTCGTGTTTTAGTGTCATCCGGGTACGTTGGCCATAGTAGCTCAATGGTTAAGAGTGGCTGGACTGAGACCAGAGCGTCCGTGGTTCAAATCCCGGCTATGGCACTCAAGTTTTCATTCTGACTCTACCCTTTCTTAGAACAAGAACTACTTTGGCTTGAAGTTAATCATTAAATGACAAGATATAGCTTGTCGCAGTATGAGACACAAGAATATACTCCGGACCTGTTTTGTAGCTTCCGATTTAATCCACGCATTTTAATTTTGCAACATTGATAATAAGTCCTGAGCCGTGGCGCAGTGGGCCTTCTGCTTTGGCTCCCTGCCAAGGAATGCACCCAGGATCAATCCCATCACTGCGGGGTGCAGATTTTAAGTCCTGGGGATAGGATCGGTGCCCATGCAGCATTCAGAGGAAATTGAAGAACCACACTAGGTACCGAGTCCTGAACTACAGTCTGCTTTTTAATGGAAGATACGTGTAGGTCATCTGTTTCTCCAAGTGTGTAGTGCAATGTTGCTCACCAGATCCCCTTTCTTTATTCTCTCTACACACGAAACAAACAAGGGTTCGAGTTATATCACCTCAACAAAAACATGCACAGTTGATTTGTATTAGTCTACTTTAAAAACAGAAATAAGTTGTTCACACATTCACTAAGTTGTATGGTTTTCACTTGTGTGATTTATTTTAAATAATTGCTTGCACTATGTAACTAATACTCCATACATACCGTTATTGTTGCCATGTATCCTAAGTTGCCATTCCCGCACTCGTATTTCTCCATTGAAACTCATATGCAATGCACGTTCTAACATTTATCTTCAATTATATTTATTAATATTTCAGCTAATATCTTAACTACTAATATTCAGATTCATATAAATTCACATAGTGTACAAAATAATGTGCAACACATGTGATAAGCACATAATGGAATCTCGAGAATTGAAAAAACTCGGTGCAAGCGCCTCGTTTTTTCAAACATTTCCACGTTTCATTTTACATTAATATTACAACATACTACTATTAACGACTTTGTTAATTGGCATGTTCATATCAACGCCGCCGATATGCCGGAATTTTGACCCACAGCAAAATTCTTTTACGTGCAAGCATATCTATTGACATGGGATTGTCGCTTTTGGATATAAGCTGTTCATTGATAAGGAGAAAACTCTCGTCTTCCTGCGGGAAGAATACTCTAAGAGAACTGACAGATTCTCTAGCTTGACTATGTAATGTAACAACCCGACCGTAAGCTCATCTTTGCCTGGGGCCATGATTCCTCGGTCCACCTCCAATCCTACCGCCACTATGTCTTGCTTCCATAAAAACGTATTTTAATTGTCTTTTAACAAAGTAGGCTAACAATACACAGCGCAAATAGGCAAACTCTATATCCCTCATACAACTAGCGATAACTGAGCTGAGGAGTATGTGATTCACCTACTTCACCAGTGTATCCAATCTGGCAAACTTCCCTTCTTACTCTTCGCGTCCCTTGACTGATGACCTTCACCTATTTTTTAAAAATCAGACTGTAGAATGGCCACTTTACGTCTGGGATGCCCTGATGCTAACCATATTTCCTCTCCGTACCGGTTATAAGATGTCCACCTCTACCTTGCGTATGTGGGCGTGAGGCCGGCAGTTGGGTTGGCAGGCTCGAGCCAACTCCGTGCTGTTATGCCATGCGTTATGTTATGTTATTAATATCCATAGCAAACAAGACCAGCCTCTAACAGGATATAATGTCTTAAGTGTTGACAAAGATGTTTAATAACGCAAACAACAATGCCTTTCGTGGGCCCAAGACAATGACAATGAATTATTACACAATTTTTGTAATTTTATGTCATTTTCTATTTTAGGGTATTTTATGCCTATGTTTTCCAATTCTCTTTCCCTTTGCCTCTTTTTAGTAATTGTTTTAAATTTAGATTTTAAACAACTGTTTAAAGATCTTTATAATATGCAAATTTTTAGTAACGATAACTTTTCAAGCTTTATTAATTACACTATTCAACTTAGATGAAAGAGTAACTTTATATATCCTTTCTCAAGTACTTCGAAAAATGTGTTACTTAATAGTTAGGTTATAAAGGTGGCGCCACGGTAACTAGGCGAATGTGGGATGTATTCTCCACTTCAAGGATTCGTTTCCTTTCTCATTATCATCCTTCAGGTTTGTTTGGCAGCACGGTAGTTTTGGCGAATATGGACAGATGGCACAGATGCCAGCGCTATGTAAAACGTTCATTCCTGGTCTCCCAAAACGTTTTTGCTCACATAGCTAGGCCGCTCATTCTCTCTCTCTCCCTGGATGGTGCTAAGAAATTTCAATGGTGCGCCGAGTGACAATCTCTCCATTTGTGATGGACTTGTGCATCTTTGCGACTTCGCTGTCTCTCCCATCGTCTCAGATCTTCCTTCTCGGGGATAGTAGGTCGCAATATATCCCTGTCCAATACCAATGTGTTCAGGTGACCCTCCTCCCATTTCTTTAACCGGAAAGAAGCTTAGTCCGGAAAGTGTGGCTTAAGTGTGGAGGTAGCAATTCCAATTACCACTCTGGATTAATTTAAAAATAAGGAATGAGAGAGGTTAGTTTTTACCTTTCCTCCTCAAGAAGTATGTACTGTGGAGGTGTCTCGTGCTATGTCCTTCAAGTCCCCTTCCATATCCATGAATCTGTATAACTCAAATGACTTCAATGCGTGGTTTTAATAAATGGTTCATCTTTTTCCCCAAACGTGAATAGAACATACATTTAATCAACTTGTAAATGATCTCATCATTAATCCTATACCCACTTTTACTTTCTATGTAGAAATTATGGGAAGTATTTTACTTCTGCCAAACATTCCAGGTGTTTGTCTAAATATAATTATATTTTATGTATACTTTTCAAGCGCATAAAACCATATAGAAGCCCGCCTCGGTAGCATAGATGGTATACCATATCTGCCTCACGTTCAAGAGGTCCCGAGTTCAAATCTCGGTCAGGGTGAACTACCTAGATAAGGCTTTTTCCGGGCTTTTCCCTTATCCTTAAAGACGAATGTCGGGTAACTCCAAACTCCATGGACCCTGGACACATTTGAGCATCATTTCGCCCATTCCATTCACCGTCCGATATGACTTAACTTTGGAGGACGTAAAATAACAAAAAAGGAAGGAAGGAACGAAGGAACGAAGGAACGAAGGAAGGAAAGAAAGAAAGAAAAAGAAAGAAAGAAAAAGAAAGAAAGAAAAAGAAAGAAAGAAAAAGAAAGAAAAAGAAAGAAAAAGAAAGAAAAAGAAAGAAAAAGAAAGAAAAAGAAAGAAAGAAAAAGAAAGAAAGAAAAAGAAAGAAAGAAAAAGAAAGAAAGAAAAAGAAAGAAAGAAAAAGAAAGAAAGAAAAAGAAAGAAAGAAAAAGAAAGAAAGAAAAAGAAAGAAAGAAAAAGAAAGAAAGAAAGAAAGAAAGAAAGAAAGAGAAAGAAAGAAAGAAAGAGAAAGAAAGAAAGAAAGAAAGAGAAAGAAAGAGAGAGAAAGAAAGAGAAAGAAAGAAAGAGAAAGAAAGAAAGAGAAAGAAAGAAAGAGAAAGAAAGAAAGAAAAAGAAAGAAAGAAAAAGAAAGAAAGAAAGAAAAAGAAAGAAAGAAAGAAAAAGAAAGAAAGAAAAAGAAAGAAAGAAACAGAAAGAAACAGAAAGAAACAGAAAGAAACAGAAAGAAACAGAAAGAAACAGAAAGAAACAGAAAGAAACAGAAAGAAACAGAAAGAAACAGAAAGAAACAGAAAGAAACAGAAAGAAACAGAAAGAAACAGAAAGAAACAGAAAGAAACAGAAAGAAAAAGAAAGAAAAAGAAAGAAAAAGAAAGAAAAAGAAAGAAAAAGAAAGAAAAAGAAAGAAAAAGAAAGAAAAAGAAAGAAAAAGAAAGAAAAAGAAAGAAAAAGAAAGAAAAAGAAAGAAAAAGAAAGAAAAAGAAAGAAAAAGAAAGGAAGGAAGGAAGGAAGGAAAGAAAGAATGAAAGAAAGAAAGAAAGAGAAAGAAAGAAAGAAAGAAAGAAAAATAAAAAAATAAAGAAAGAAACCGGCTCACAGTCACGTTATAATTCCTCTTCACCTTGTGTCTGCATATACTTGCAAGGCAATGCTCATCAAGTTCGCGGATTACAGCGTTACGTGGTTTTCGACGTGTGCATATTTTGATGGTCGTGCTGTACATTTGACGTCATTCATACTTTGTGTCCAACTAACTTGAAATGCACACGAGCCTTATCCCGTCGGTATTTAGCTATGAAAGGTATTTCTTGAACTTTCTGAGGGTTAGTCCGGTTTACTTTTGCATAACTGGTAAATAGACAAATTTTAACTTCAAAAACACTCAATTTGAGTCAAAGTATATTATTTTTGTGGTCTTAATTTCTTAGATATTTCTAGAAATTTTTTGAATTGTTATATATTTTTCTCAAAATAGCAAATCACTAGTTCCCCTGCAGATGCGAAATTATCGTATACAACTATCATGTGTTCCCTCACTTGCTTTGTAGCTAAAAGAATTATGTACCTTCTACAGCTGCTTATCTCGATTAACGTAAAGATACAAGAATAAGCTCTTTAGTAGTAGTTCACTGAAGAGTGTGTAACTAAGTACATGTGAATGAATATGTTTGACTTTTCACGTAACTTTTTCAAGCAGTTTTAGGTTCATCAAAATATGCTCCCTGGTAAGTTCCGATTTGCACAAATATTCAAAATTCACGGTAAACCTATTAACTTCACTAACTTTTTCCTTATTAGAGTAACATATCACATGTAATGAAATAATTGTAGTTTTTGACGCATAAATTCTTGTGCTTTCACAAGTTCTTAGGTGGTACCAAAATCTTACATCGATTGATACACCAGACACATCAGTTGGTATAAAATGTCCACGAGATTCCTCTTACTTATTTATAACAACATTTGCTTCTTGTCTAACTGGACAGATTCTAAGGAGTGTCGTAACTGACTCGCCATCTTGTCCATCTTGTCCATCACTAATTTGTAAAATGCATGATGTACCAAATGATACGATATTAGAGCGAACCCTCCAAGCTATATGGCCTCTGAGCTTTCCCTTCGTCATAGTCCATGTACAATTTTCTGGAATAATGCTACAAAGGGAATCTCCCCTAACGTTTCCATACAAAGGACTTCCTTGCAACGCGTCTGACCTCTGGCTTATGAACTCTCACATATCTGATTCCCTTCTCATACTTAACTATAGGGATAAATATTGCATTGTATCAAAAAATTCTGGTAAAAGTTTTACCAGAAATTCATGTTTTGAATACAAATTTTTGTAACACATTCGCGAGTGTATCTGTGTATGTTTTAACAGCATAACCCAAAAACCCACGAAAAGTCGGTTAAACGTCAAATTTGGTATTTCAATTCTGTGTATTCCGAGAATAGACATGATTTTTTAGGACATCTGTATTTGTTCCTTCCCCATAATATTTATGCATGCTAGTGCCATATACAACCTGTATGCCAACAGTGGAAACCTTGGTAAACACAGTTAAGCGATATACGTCACCATTCCCTGTGCCGTTCTGCAATACTGGAATGCAGTATTTGAATCTCTTACAGTAGATGGGTGGGAATGAAGTTAAAGTGGAAACACCACCACTCCAAGTCATTGCTTACAAAGTAGAAATTTAATGTTCAATGTATTACAGTTTTCTAAAGAAGAGAAACGTATTACGTTCAATTGTACTATAAAATGCGAGCAACAAAAGTGAACGTATCTACTATACGATAGTGAAAGAGCTTTAAAATTCGAAGCTTATTGGAGAAAAACGTTCAAAATCTGGTAAATATCGCTCACATCCAAATACGTTCTAATTAGACGAGTTTGAGAAATATGCTGTCTGAAGTATTTAGCTTGACTTTTACGAACAAGGAAAATCAATCCCTCCGATACGTAGACACATGGGTGTTGTTAACTCTTCGTTAGTCGCTCATGTATCTGTGAGATACATGGCGTAAGTTTGCTTCATTATTATGGCAATGAACATAGGTAAGGGCTTGCCGAGCCAGGACATCTTCCATCATACTCTTTTATTGCTTCCTGTAACTTTCAACCAATTCTCCCTAATGCTAAGTTTGCAAACGGGGCAAAAGTCACAACGTGTGTGCTGCTGTATCTAACAGATACATCGCGCCAACTCACGTTACGAATTGTCGCCGCTATCGTATCCAACCACGTCATTGCTAGAGAATGCTGGATGTAAGCGGTTACGTTGTATATATGCAAAGTAAATGAGGATGCCTTGCTTTATTACAGTGAATTGTAGGTTTCAAAATGAGCCAAGTACATAGTTTGCAAAATCCTCAGGATTTGTAAGAGGTACCTCGCCTAATTTTCGACGATGATGCACTATCGATTGAGGATAATTTTGTACAAACTGATTCCGAATATGAAGACAACAAACACGATCTGTGGACACCGATACAGATAATGAATTTGATGAAGAGAAAAGTAATTAGTGCTAGAAATAGATGATGATGGTGATAATGATGATGATGATGATGATGATGACGATGATGATGATGAGTATAAGGGCGCTCAACTGCACAGGTCATCAGCGCCCTTTTTAAAACAAACTGGTCATGGCAAAAGCGAGATATAAATTCCTCTAAAACACTATAAATATTTCAATAGACTTACAAAAAATACATACACGTAAAAAAACTATAAAAACAATAGAAATATAATCTAAAAAGCCATAAATTCTATTCGCTAAATTCCTAAAATCTAATCTAGAAAAGAATCTAAAAACCTTCCCCACTACTGCGTTATCGTCCGCTAGCATTTCTGCAAAGCTGGCCGGCAGCTGCAGAGACGTCCTAAGGCCTGCTAGGTGAAAATACTCTAGCAGCACGTGTCGTACAGATAACGCTTCTTTGCAAAACGGACACAGTGGAGAAGGCTCCTTTTTAAAAAGAAAACCATGAGTAAAAAAGCAGTGCCCAATACGTAACCGAGCCAAACTCACCTCCTCGCGACGAGATGACCGACAGGAGGTAACCCAGGGTATCGGAAGTTCCTTCACAGATCTAAGTTTATTATTGCGGAGAGCGGACCACTCTTCCTGCCAGCAGGTTTGCACAGCTCTCCGCAATACGGCCCTAAAATCTTCCGATGTCACAGATGGTACTCGAACCCTGGGCTTCATGGTAGCCGTCTTGGCTGCCGAATCAGCCATTTCATTCCCCCGCAAGCCTACGTGACCAGGGATCCATGCACACACCACGTTAACGCCAGAAGCGTGTAAAACGAGGAAGGCATCCAGTATACGCTGCACAATAGGGTGGTAGTTGTACAGCTGCCGTAGGCTTTGAAGTGCACTGAGGGAATCACTTAGGATTAAGCAGTCCCCCAACTTTCGTCGACGTACGTGTAAAATGGCCCGGTATATTGCATAAAGCTCTGCAGTAAAAATGGAAGTGCTAGTGTGGAATCCGAATGTATACGGTTCGGTTCCACACACGTAAGCACAACCAACACCATTTGAGTTCTTGGAGCCATCAGTATAAATTACAAAAAGGTTCTCATATCGCGATAAAAATTCTAAAAAACATGTGCGGATACTAGACATAGACATGGTAGATTTATCATCTGTAGTCATGCCCAGATCAACGTGGGACGCTCTGCACAACCAAGGAGGGTATGTCCTCTCCCCCCTAGGATACATCTTGGGCATTTCAGTATCAAGATGTCTAAGGAGCTCCCGGAAACGAATACCAGGTGGCTTTGGTTTAATAGAAGTGTTCCTATAACTAGAAAACGATGAAAATTTTATTTTGGTGAGTAGAAAATACAAGATGTTAACGATGAAAATATTGATGACCACCGCCGCCGCCATCGTCGCCGCCCCCACCGCCACCACCAATAATACTAATAATAATTATTATAATAATTATAATAATGCTGATAATAATGAGTAAAACTGCCTAGAGTTGTGGGGAATGCCAAAACTATGAAAACTGAATTTGATTGATAGAATCTTTTCGTCAGTGATGATATTGTGCATAATTGTGCCACACAGCAACAGACGCATAGATGATTTCAAAGTGAAATATGAACGTGGAAATGAAAGCCTTTAATGCGTTATTATACCTTGCTGGTGTGTTCCGCGAAGGACGGCCAAATATTCACGACTTCTGGACAACAGATGACCTTGGTGTCAATATATAAATATCCGAGAAACGCTTCCGATTGATAAGGTGCATTCGTTTTTAAAACAATTGAAAAGAAATACTAAAACATAATTAACGTCATGTGTATCCAGCAGATACATCGCGACTAACGGCGCCACGAAAGTTGACGCGCCCGACGGAAGGTTAAAGAAATTCTCTCCTCTGAGGGTAAGAATGACACATTCCTTATAATAAAAGTTATTTGATGTTGATGTGTCATGTTACGTACGTCTGTGCTCATGTTTTGATGGTCAGACTTTAGTGAGTACTCTAAACCATACCACACTACACCAGCGACCTCCCATGACAATTCTATTCATTCGTCAGAGAGATAATACAAGTCACAGTGTTGAATGATAAATGTGAGCATTACCACATCAAGTATTGGATAGGTACAGATACACGACATTTCGTATTAAAGAAATGGACTACGTAAACCGATTAAGAGTTCAAGCCCCTTCTCCTACATCAAACCCCACTTTCCTTCTTCTGGAGCTCAGATAGTATACAGTTGTACCTCTGGGGGAGTCGTGTAGTAGGTACATATGTGCAGCAAATATATCACAAATATTTTATTTTAAAATAAAATTCTTCTTCAACATCCTTAGTTGTACCACTATCGTTGTATTAATGGATTCTTGATCCTCTATTCATAAGCCTAAGGAACCGAAGATTTGGATCCCATAGAGAATCAAGACAGGTGATCAGCCCAATGCCTGAAGATATATGCATGATAATATGAGGGCGAAATAAATGATAGGAAAGTTGATAGAGCAACTGGTGGAATACTGACGACGGAAACCGGAGGACTCAGACAAAATCCGCCCCGGCGCCCTGTTGTCTACTACAAGTCTCATTTGCGGTCACCTGGGATCAAACCCGTTCCGGCTTGGTGAGAGCCAAGCGTCTAACCGCTCAGCCACGGCGCGGCCTAAGAGTCAGTAGAGAAAATCGTGTGAGTGCAACGCAACTTCTTATGTATAGTGCGATCCATTTAAACCTGAATCATTTCATTAGGTCATAACCTTTTAACCAATAATAGGATACACGTGCGACTTTGGGAAAATATAATACACAATTGGGAGATTACATTACACTATTTACATGTCAGAGAAAATGTTGGAAGTGTCCTCCACCAACATCTATACATGTTTGTACTCGTCTCAACATTATTCTCTGAAGCTTTACGGAGATGGCAGTCCCTGCACTACTTTATGGAAGTGAGGCATGGGTACTCACGAAGAAAATGAAAAGCCAAATTCAAAGTGCAGAGATGGACTTTTTAAGGAAAACAAAGGGATGCACAAGGTTGGATAGAATAAGGCATGAAGACAAGAAAGGAACTCAACGTAGACTCGATAAGTAGCAAAATTGAAAAATATCAAAAGGAATGGATGCAGCATATACAAAGAATGTCCGAAACAAGACTGCCTAAGATTGCATTCCAATATCAGCCACAAGGAAAGAGAGATGTTGGTAGACCTAAAAAGAGATGGAAGGAGCAATTATTGTGAGACGGAACGGGCACTCTGCCCATGCCGTGAAGTAAAGAAGTAGTTTTACGGAGATGATATCGAATTGAGAGGTAATTTCCAGTAAGATGTAGCAAAGTGCCATACATCTAATGACACCATGGAACTTGTAACCAGTTTCTTTGATAATCGAATAATCTCAAAAGGTCTGTGCATCTCCAGAAGCCCTGACCTAACCTCACCGGATTTTATCTTGTGGGGTTATCTAAAAAATAGACTATACAAGAATATACCACGGACAGTTACTGTTGTCAAGGAATCCATTTGAACCGAAATAAGTAGCATTGGCAAGCATACTCTCCGTAAAATTTCAGAGAATATGGTGAGACGAGTGGAAACATGTATAGATGCTAGTGGAGGACACTTTCAACATTTTGTCTGAGATGTTAATAGTGTAATGTAATCTCCCAATTGTGTATAACATTCTTCCAAAGTTTGTGAGTTCTATTATTAGTTCAAAATTTGCGGCCTAATGAAATGGTTCAGGTTTATATGGATCGCAGGGTAGTAAGGTATATTCTATTCCACATCTTAAATATCTGATGTTTCAAATCCTCCTTGAGTCCTTTATTTTAAAATAAAAATCTAAAGCCCCATTTGTACTACCATTGCTTTGTAAAACGTAATTTTTGTTTACTTTCTAATTTACTTTATGAATCATTTAATATTGTGACTTTGTTCTTGAAATTAAAAGTCCAATTGCACAAACTCAAAATGTTCTTTATTTCCACCGAACTACAGTTGAAACACTTGCCGATTACATAGAATTACTTAGCGCACACAATTACAATTCACCAGTTCGTCTGTCACAGGTCCATTCCACGCTCACAGTTACGTACAACTCCTCTGATACACGTACACAGTCTTCCAGTCCGTCCACTCTCTCGGCGCTCCTCACAGCTTTTCGCCAAGAACTGACTGACTCGCCAACTGCTGTCCCTTTTTATAGGAATATCGCTGTTTCTGGAAGTCTCGCGGTTAAGTGAATCATCCCGAAGGTTCGAGACGACACGGGGAGGGGAAAGAGAGGCTACATGGCTCGCGCCACTCTCCTAATCATCCCTTCAGTTAGTGACACGAGACAAATGGGTAGGCATGGCCTAAATGCTTCCCGTCTGGCCCTACTGCCAGCCGGTTCTATAGGGAGTGCCGACGTTCGGGTGACAATATGGTAATGCCACATAAATACGGGAATTTATAGATTTTGCTTGAATAAAAGAAAAATAACTCGGATAATATTTTATGTAATATTAAGTTTACCGCATACCGTTTTCATGACCTATAGCACCTTCTATGTCTTATTAGTAGATATTCCTTCCATTTCTTTAGCTTATATATTACAAGTCTTTACAAATCAGCTGTGAAACAACAATCTCATTTGGGTAAGGTTCCTGTGTTAGTGACCCAGGATTGGTTCAAAGCGAAAAGAGTTTTTTTTTTTTTTTTGTGAATTACGGCCTCCAACGTTAGGTCATATCGGACGATGAATGAAATGAATGAAATGATGTTCAAATGAGTCCGGGGACCATAGAGCTTAGAGTTGCCCGACATTCGTCTTACAGGATAAGGGAAAACCCTGGAAAAACCTTATCCAGGTAACTCACCCTGACCGAGATTCGAACTCGGGACCTCTTGAGCGTGAGGCAGACATACTACCACCACGCTACCAAGGTGGGCGAAAAAAATGAGATATGAATTGGATTAGTCCGTTTTGAATGACTGGTGTTCAGTTCATGGCTATGATTTAAAGGAATGACGCTACGGTAGTTGTATGCTGTTGCTGAATTTAACGCAATGTGGAGCGTACGGTCGGGCATTTTCCTTAATTAATGCGGCGAGCTTTGCATACAAACTTCGTTATGTCACACCATAAACAGCATCCGGCTTTGCCACATCTTGCTTTCTGAAGCATTTTACGTATAGCTTAATACTTACATCCAATTTCTTTAAATTTCTGATTTACAAAGGCGAGTTATTCATGTATTCCCTTTAACTGAAGATTTTAACAACCATATTCAATACTGGGGGTGAAATACTGCTTAATTTTTTCACAGAGCCTTTATATCAGTGCTATGGTTTTTTACGCGTGTAAGTGTATAAGAGATCACCAACTTCCTTACGACTTAGGAGAACGACTCTGGTCTATGAACCAAGTGTTATGAGTTACAATTTACAATTGCACAACAGGCAGGACCTCCATGCAACATGACATGTGTAGGGGCGAGGTCTACCCGAAATTCCGAAGACTCGGACCTCTAACAACACGGGAGAGATCGAAACTCCGGGGCTCTTTCCGTTGGGCAATATCTTGAGGCTAAAAGCCCCCCCCATCGACAACAAGACGGGCGGAAGTGGATATGCCACATACGCGCGTCAACTCCGCAGGTAGGACTACCGAATAACCTCAGTGGGGCCGCCTGGTGATCTAGCACACCTACTATCGCTTCAGGCTAATGCCCGGGACTTTTGAGGCAACGCTCTGCCCCCCTGCAGGTGGCCGAAGCCTGGCCTGAGGAACCCAATCTCCCGCGAGTGTCGGGAACAAACTGCCCCCTCGAGTCCAACCCAATCCGCAAAACTCCCATTCGAATTTTCGGCCCTAGGTTCTTCTGGTAACGTCAAAGATACCACGAGTGGTAAAGGTCCGCAGCACTCGCACTAAAGCAGCTGAAGGGGACGGATCCTCTCCCCTACGGGGATGCAACATAACAAAGCGTGGGGATGCACTGACCTTGAGTGACGAGCGATACATTCGTTCGTTATCTTGTTTAATGGAAGAGCGAAATACAATTGGCTGATAAATCCCGGGCCTCACTTAGAGAGGGTGCCACTGGACCAGTTTGACGGATAGCATCATATAGTTTAGTTCTAGACTAGCTTGTGTCCATAGTTACAGGTCAATAACTTGTTTAGGTTTTGAAATACAGCATTTTAAACAAGACAAGTGCAGATGTTTCACGAAAATGAAGGATTTGGAAAAACGAGCAGCGATTAAGAACTTCTATTTAAAAGACTTAACGCCTAAAGAAATCAAGGAGGAAATGGACTCTGGTCCTTCATATACAATGATTAAAAGGTAGGTTGCCGAGTTTAACTTGGAACGCATGAGCACTAGTTATGAGCCTCGCTCATGACGCCTTGTGGGAGTCACAGCTCCAGGGCTCAGTGAAAAAAAAAAAATCATCATTTAGTACTGAAAGACCACAGATTAAAGTTCTTTGAGATAGCAGAGGCTGTAAACATATCCAAAGAACCTCATATATTTTATAATATTTAAGTAATATATGAAGTAATGTTTTGGGCTTTCACAAGATCTGTGCAAGATGGGTGCCGTGTTTGTTGACACCTGATCTAAGATTGGAAAGAAAAAGTGTTTCTGTTAAGAATTTGGAGCTCTACCGTAAAACTCCCCATGAGTTTTTGACTCTCCTTGTTATCATGGATGAAACTTGGATACTTGACTACACTAGAAAGAAAATCACAGTCAAAACAGTGGATTTGACCAGGTGAACAAACTTCAAAAAAAGCAAAGTCAATTTTGTCAGTTAAGGTTATGACGAGTGTTTTCTGGGCTGCACTTGGAAAAGGATAAAAGTATCTCTGGTGACTACTACGCAAGCTTACCTCAACGTTTGAGTGATAAGATGAAAAAAGAAGGACCTCATTTGGCAATGAAAAAATCCAGTTTATTCACGACAATGCTCGGCCCATCTGTTCAGTCATTACAATGGGAAGAATGTGCGAATTAAAATTCCAAATGCTGAAATTACATTCTATTCGCGAGATCTAGCACCCAGTGACTACCATCTGTTCCGAACCTCAAAAAATTTCTTGGAGGACGAAGATGTCATAGCAACATGGTCACTGATGCATTTAACAGCTATTTTGAAGACTATGATAAATCGCACTACAGAGATGGTTTGATTAAATTAGAACACCAATATGACAAATGTATTAGCATTTCTAGAGATCATGTTGAGAAATAAAGGAAAAAATTAAAAAGTAATTTTATTGTGAGGCCTTGGACTCATCAGCCGACCCTCGTATTAGTAAACTGGCATACAGTAAGTGACGAAATACCAATAAAACACTTGGAAGTTGTGTGTCTGAACTGATAGCTTAGCCAATTATTATATGAAAATGTAAATGAATATTGCAGCTGCAAGTCAGGTTATATATGATTTGACTCGCCTGCCGACATGTGGTACATTGCTGTCCAGAAGACATGTTTGCAACTGAACAGAGTAAAAACTGACTCCGAATGTATGTGCAATATGCTTGCGTAAACACCTTTATTCTTTCACACTCCTTTGATATGCTTTGCCATATAGTACATTAAGTTGATCTACTCTACTGGTCTCCTTCATCACGAGTTTACACAAGGTAAATTAGTGAGATCCACATAAACGTTAGCCATTTTACAGACCATAACTTTTCAACCAATAATAAGACACACGTCCAAGTTTGGCTGAATATAATACACAATTGGAAGATTACATTACACTATTTACATCTGAGAGAAAATGTTGGAAGTGTCCTCCACCAGTATCTATACATGTTTGCACTAAAAATAGAGTGTACAAGAATAGGCCATGGACAATTTATGTTCTGAAGGAATCCATTGGAAAGGAAAGAAGTAACATTGACGTGTATACTCTCCGTAAAACTTCAGAGAATATGGTGAGACGAGTGCAAACATGTATAGATGCTGGTGGAGGATACTTCCAACATATCTCTGAGATGTAAATAGTGAACTGTAATTTCCCAATTGTGTATTATATTCTCCCAAAGTTGCACGTACGTCCTGTGACTTATTCAAGAGTTATGGCCTATTATATAGGTTCAAGTTTATATGGGTCGCACTATAATACCCATGCTAGTAACAATGCCATTATTGCTATGAAAGATAAGATTGCTACTGTTACGAATATAGGCTAACAATAATCGCCAAGCAGCAACGCAGGCCACAGAGCGTAGCCCTTAGTATCTGTGAAATGATCCATGGTAGACAAAAAATTGATGATGGAAATTAATCACTTCTCCACACTAGCCGTATATAAGCTAAGGTTTTTGATAGAGTCAGCATGAAAAATTCAATGCCATGGCCGGGATTTGAACCATGTACTTCCTGGTTTCTGTCCAGTTTTCTTAACCTTTGAGCTACCATGGCCAACGTGCCTTCCTGACAAATTCTCCATTTGACTCATATTTCCCCGGTAGACCACTAGGGGCTCTCGCATGCGAGATACACCGTTTGTGGTGACTTACTATCGTAAGTACTTGAGTCCCAGGCTTCATAATTTAACTCTTATTATTTTGGTTAAGTGATGGAAATTAATCACTTCGCCACACTAGCCGTATATAGGCTAAGGTTTTTGATAGTCAACATGAAAAATTCAATGCCATGGCCGGGATTTGAACCTCAGATCTCCTGATTTCCGTCCAGTCGTTCTTAACCTTAGCGTATATACGGCTAGTGTGGAGAAGTGACTAATTTCCATCAATTAATTAAAATAATAAGAGTTAAATGATGAAGCCTGGGTCTCAAGTACTTACGATGATAATAAGTCGCCACAAACGGTGTATCTCGGATGCGAGAGGCCCTAGTGGTCTACCGGGGAAATATATGAATCAAATGGAGAATTTAATGTCAGGAAGGCACGTTGGCCATGGTAGCTCAAAGGTTAAGCGCAACTGGACGGAAACCAGGAGATCCATAGTTCAAATCCCGACCATGGCATTGAATTTTTCATGTTTACTATCTATCAAAATATTGATATCAAGTAACAAGTAATGTTCAACAAATTTCTCCAGACGCATTTACTCTGGTGTACTATTCGTTTAAATATATGAGCACATTAATCTTGTAGTATAAATATAAAACACTGCAGTCCCATTGCGTGCAGCCATATATCTATACTGGACAGAAGTATGTAGTCCCATTCATTTTGTTGTTCGTTTGTCAACCTCAATCATGGTTTCAGATACCAAAACTAAAATCTAAGTGCATCTGTACATGAACAAGACCACTACTAAACATACGAGGATATATGTAGATAGCAAACAATAAGACCAGAAACTAAGTAACAGAGTTAAATGTTACAAGACATCGGTATCAGGATATTTTAAATATATTCTATAATTCCGAAATACTCTAACTTCCGACTTTAGTTTCTGTTTCTCAAAAATTAAATTTATAATTGTCCCCAATTATCCTGAAATATTTTGCAATATTTACCGACTTAAAACAAGTTTTTAGAGCTAAGAAACATAATTAATTTACCGATTTTGTGCCCGCTTGATAGAGTAATGGTAGCATGTCTGCCTCACGTTCAAGAGATCTCGAGTTCGAATCTCGGTCAGAGTGAGTTACCTGGATAAGGTTTTTCCCGGGGTTTTCCCTTATCCTGCAAGACGAATGTCAGGCAGCTCTACGCTCTATGGACCCCGGGCTCATCTGAGCATCATTTCACCCTTTCCACTCATCGTCCGATATGACTTAACGTAGAATACATAAAATAAAAAATAAAAAAAAACAAAATTAAAAAAATTATACCAATTTTTTGTGCAAAATTCCTTTAGTAAGTGTCATTCTTTCATGTTGAAGCTATGTATGGAACACGAAAACTTTATTGCCGTGATTTCTCTTTAACTGTAGTGGTTCTCAGCATGCCATTCTATATTGAGCGTAATAGACCACTTAATTCTGTTTATAGACCTATTTTCAGGGATAAATGTTCTTTACGCACACACAAGGCCAAAGAAAATGTTCGGCTAATTTTGTATTGTTTTTGTAGGTGTTTTCTTTACTTTACCTAGGTACAGAGGCAATAGTTTTTGTTTTTAACGATTTTTTCGCAAATTTTCGCGAATCTTGCCTTTATTCGACAACAATACTTTTTAGCTATAAATGGGAACTTTTCTATTATATTTAGTTTGCATAGAAAAATTTACGTTTATTTCAAATTGCAATAAACATAACTAATTTCACATTCATGTTTTCATACCATGAAGCTAGAAGTCATGTTATAAATGTAAAGAAAGCAACATAAAATTTAACACTTAACAAAGGCAATACAATGACCACATCATGCGCATTGAAATAACAGCTAAGCGGTGCAGCAATAAACTGACACTACAGCACCCGGCTTGTCCGTGATACTAAGAACTCTTTGTAGTATGCCAACTAGAAATGTTATTTATTGGATACCATAACGTGTACAGCAAGAAATCCTATTATGCTGACTAAAGGTACTGAGAAGGTACTGAAGTTCTAGGAAGTTACTCTCAGACATTACATTAACATGAAAATATTGTCCCTCAGGACATAAGGATGTGTTCCGAAGTGCTCGAAAGTTAAAACTCGAATACAAACAACTGAAAACCAAGAAGATTTAGAAGCTAAACTGCTCCCACTGCCTATACTGACAGGCTGGTCTAGCTAGTTTAATTCAGTAGTTCACATTTCCAGATATTTTGATGCAATTGTCGATTTTTTTTTTCTAAAAAAAAAAAAAAAAAAAAGCTTTCAGTTCCTGCACAAAATTTGTTAAATGGTCATGTTGGTTGTTTGTTTCTAAAATTGCAAATTGATTTTTCTTTTTCCTTATTTAACCGTTTTTTATTGTTTCCGTTTAATTACCTATCTGTTTTCTGTAGTTTCACACACATACACTATGCACATAAACACCCATGCCCAGGGCGGGACTCGAACCCGCGACCCTCTACGCGGTGGAACGCTGGAGACATACGTTCTAACGACCATGGCTACCAGGGCCGGCTTAAAAAAATCCCCAACCCCACCGCCGGGAATCGAACCCGGGACCCCTAGCACGGCAGGCAGGTGCTCTACCGACTGAGCTACGGGGCCAGCCAATTGATAACAGATCCAATAACAGAATTTCAATAAAAAACACTATGGTTCATCTTGTTTTATCCGAATGAACTTGCTGAGGACAAAATGCCAAATATTAGGGAGTGGTTACTTTGGAAACAGAGTAAATTCACGTGTATATCATTTCATGGATTCCAGGGTTAGAAAAGCAGTAGAAGAGAATCTAAACGTTTGGCGCCGCATGACTTTGTCTAAATTCAACTCCACTATGCAAAACAAGCTCATGATGTAATAACCATAAAAGCTATATTATTTGTTTGAACTTTCTATGCTACTTATTAAATCATGTATAGGTGATTTATATCATGTAATGGCAGCATTTAAAACCAGTAGTATTACATGTAATTCTAATTTGCTTTTTATTACAAAGAGCTTAGTGACATTGTTGAACAGCAAAGCCATGATGGTAACGATAACAGATTAGATGTTATATGTCCTGGCTTTGAAGACAAAAGGCGATTCTTACCGCAACTTCTGTGGAAAGTCCCTTCAATGTCTTTGGTTGCCGATGTCAAACGCTGACAGTGAGAGTTTTTCTCTACATATAACTTAGTTGTGACAAACAGAACAAGTATGAAAATCGAAAATATCACAACTTGCTGTATGCTGCAGTTTGGCGCTGTCTGATGTGTGATATTTGATCTTATTCATGTTACCTACTACCTGCTGAATTTAAATAAAATGTTTTAATCTGGAAAAAAGGGGGTTTTAACAGTTTTGATACTCTACTTACCTGTTACTTTTCATTTGAGACATGCCATTACTCATTTATCATTCCCCAAAAATTTGCGTGAAATTAATGCTTATTTATGGTAAACAAAACCACAAAACACCACCAATTATCATTAATGCGAATTTTATAAGTAAATGTCACCACAAAATCTGGTCTCTGCCTATGACAGAGTGTGGTGGCTTGGTAGCACAACACGTGTCTGAAGTGCGGGAGAGCTGCCGGAGGAGACCTGCTATTTGTACGTCCCTTGTCAAATCTATGAAGAGGAGGTTGGATGCGCTCTTGGATAATAACGGCTGCTGGACTAATACTATACTAATATTGGAATACCAATATACCAATATATTACTGTCATATTATGGCAGTGATATTATATTGTGTTGTAGTTTTGCTCTATAGTCTTAATGGAATTACAGTATATAACATTCTTATTCGTACACATCAGGATTTTAATGGAAGGTCATTCTGTACTTGCTTAAGGGCACTGGGAGGTCGATGGACGTAAAAAAAATTATTTTTTGTTTTTAGTGTTAAAAAATACATAATTCTCCATCTTTTAAGCGATATACATAACAAAGTGTCAGGTTCAATTTAAAGATGGCGGCGCAATGACACGCCCACTTTCTGATGTAGTATGAAGGGAAAGATTCTTGCAGATGGCAAAGTATTTGCAGGTCGTGGAAGGTTAACAGACAATGAGATTGACCTCCTCCAGCAGTATTATGGACTAGACATCCGGAGAAATACAGGTAAAACAATTGCAGATATGAGAAAAGCTATTTGGACCATTTATTTTCAAAATTATCCACAGAGAGTAATACACCGCTTGGTTTGTGTCCTAAAGGTGAAGATACATGGTGTGGCTTTCAAAGAGCTCAGATTAGAAAAGAAATTTATAAACATAAACACTCACTTCCAGAATAGGTTCTTTTGGCAATTAAACCACTGCTTACGGAACTTTCTCAAGATGAATTACTGAGAAAGTGCTTGCATGGTCGAACCCAAAACCCAAACAAAGTTTTCATCATATAATATGGGAAAGAATTCCAAAAAACTGTGCATGTTAGACCAAAAACTTTAAAAATTGGTGTATATGAAAATATTATTTGCTATAATGATGGGTGCAGTGGTAGCAATAAAGTAATAACAAAAATGGGTATAAAGGTTGGTGAAAAAATGAGGGTAGCAAGTCTAAAAAACAGATGTGCGTCGACTCTCAGAGGCAAAAAGAACAGCTCAGTTGCTTCAAAGTAGAGATAGAAGTAAGAAAAGGAAAAAAAATGATGAGGAAAACCTAACTGAGTAGGAATATGGAGCAGGCATGTCATTTAAAAAGAATGTACTTATTCTTTGATCGTGATTTGCCAAAACCTTGATTTTTCATAATTTAGGTGCATGTTTCTCTAAAGCTATTAAAATATATCGATGCAAACCTTTTAGTGCTTATTTGTTAATGTTGTCTGAACACATTAATCTAACTTTTGTATTCATATTGTTTATAAAATGGAGGGAAAATAAAATTCCGTCCTTAAAACTATTATCTTTTTTTAACACAACTGAATATTTTTCCATGTGCATAGTATAAACTTTGTATGCTTTTTATTCAGTTTATGTTACAAAACTGTGCCTTATGTTATTTAGGAAAAAGATTGGTGCCTATAGCTGTAAACTCCTACAAGGAAGCTAGACCTGAAGTATAGGGTGTAATACCTTTTTTTTTAGGATGCACAGAGTGCCTTATGCCCCTTTTGCAAGGAACTGTGTGAACTTACTGTAAACATTATACCGTAGATAAGTGCACACATCCTTATACTATAGTCATGCCAAATTTCAAATTCTTGCAATGTTTAGCTTTTTGTATATTTATATTTCAATGTTGTTAAAAACTAGCCCTGTGTGGGTAAAAATAACCTCCCAGTACCCTTAAAGACTTAATGTTCCCTTTGAGTAATTTAAATGTGCCTTATAAACCTAAAATAAAAATTCCCAATGATATATTTCATTTCAAAACTGGCACAATTGTATGAAGTAGCAATATTAAAGATATCCCCAATTTTATGCAACTTTTCCATTTGTACGGTTGTTAAGAATGGCCACTGCGTCGTGAATAGCTTTAATATGCATGTACTTCAAAGGTCGCCTCGGCTCCTGCGGTCGTAGTTGTAGATGTTTTGTCACTATTAGTCGAAATGGGTAAGCAAAAGCAGCTTAGTTCTGATCTGAAGCAAGGAATTATAAACTTGAAATTTGGGGGGTATGCTCTTAGAAAAAAAGCGCAAACGGTAAATAAATAGCATTGTACCATACAGTACATAGTAAATAAATTGAAGAAAACCTAAAGAGAGCAGACTGATGCCAGAGAACGTTTCATTGTACGCAGAATCTGAGAAAATCCAAAATTTCCTCAATAACGTGCATTAGTTGCAGATGTGTATGGAGAGAACATGACTGATCAGACTGTTCGTTGTGTTCTATGGAAGTACGGATATCATGGCCAAACACCCAGCAGGAAACAATATGTAAGTGCAACAAACAGGAAAAAAAAAAATCAAATTGCATTTACAACGTAACATATCCGTAAGGATAAAAACTTCTGGAACAACGTGATATGGTCGGACCAGACTAAGATAAACCTCTTTGGGTCAGATGGGATAAACAGTCTGGAGAAAAGCAAATTCAGACAATGATCCCAAACAAACTACTCCCACAGTTAAGCGTGGTGGTTCCATTATGATTTGGGCCTGCCTGTCGTCCAACTGTGTTGGTAACATACAGTTTATTAATGGCAATATGGACCAACATATGCATTTTAAAGAACAATATAAAGCTGAGTGCCCAATAAAGGGGCATGGCACCTGGTTATAGATTTCAACAGGAAAATGACAGTAAAAGCAAGACAGAATATTCATTGGTTAATATGGAATGTACCTAAACTTTTGCAAACACCTCCTCAGAGTCCAAACTTGAATCCAATAGAGTATTTATGGAGAAGACTGAAGAAATTAGTCGGTAAAAGCAAAGTAAAATCTAAACAAGAGCATAAACATGTGGAGGAAGAATGGAACAAAATCAGAACAGCAGAATGCAGAAACTTGGTTATTTATATGAAGAGAAGCTGTGAGGCAGTTATTAAAGCCAAGGGATACCCAACAAAGTATTACATTATCAATTGTGTCCTTGTTATTCAACTGTTATTTCTAATGTACAAATGGAAAAGTTGTAGAGAAATGGTCATGTTTCTTTTATACTTTCATTTAATTTAGTTTCTAACTTCATATGTTAACATTTAGTTACTTCCTTATATAGCATTTTTATGTTGCTTCACATGTATAAGAAAAGATATTAATTTGATTGTGTCTTCTAACAGCATTAAAATATTTCGCTAGAAAACTGAAGTGTACGAATAAGAATGTTATACACTGTATATAATCAGCAAAATGTTAATCAAAGCAATTAGCCAATTATAGTTTAAATTAAAAGGAGAACATGCTACTTTAATTATTTTTGTTTCTATGCAGCAAAAAGCATTTGTATCACTGTGAAGTACAATTCTGTTTCTTTTTATTATAAAGTGCTGGCCTAATTATGTATTTAATGAAGCTTCAATTTCCACCTTCTGAAAATGTTCTCATACATATATATTGCACATTTCGCTAACCTGGGTGCTCATTGCGTGTTTCCCTTAGCATATTCCACTTTAAAATGTGTCTTCTGCAATAGCCGATAAGATATGCCTACCAATCATGATACGAAGATTGTATGACAAGTTGAATGCATATACTCTAGCTCCCTACCAATCATGATACGAAGATTGTATGACAAGTTGAATGCATATACTCTAGCTCTTTCTCCTTAAGGACAGTGGGACGTGTGAATGCCTCAAAATACCGAATTTTTGTTTTATGTATAATAAAAATCTGAAAGATTTTACGAATCCAATGATATATTGCACTATAGGTATTCTTAATATTTACGCCCTTTACATGGTGCTTTAAATATGTCGTCACCATGTCCACGCCCCCTTTTAAATGCATACATGACCATTGAAATTTTATGCTAGTTGTTGGTGTCTCTGCTGCAGATCTGGCTGCATGTGTATTTTCAGAAGGCTCTCGCAATATGGCGAATTGTTTAAAATTTGAAGTAAATGTGGATTATAGATGCACTTTTGTTCAAATTATCGACTTGAGTGTTAATTATTCAAGGTGATTTGAAGCTTTGCTATAAATATGGGTAGAGTAAAGCGTTTTGGTTGGAGAAAGGCAGTGTTTTGTCGTAAAAACACAAAAAACAGTGACATTGAAAGTGTATCTAACCTTCCTAGTTGCAGTAAATTTTCAGTTTCTAGAAACAAATTGTCTCACATTCAACCAGATGATAACAGTTTTTGCGTAGATAACAGTGGAGCTCAGAAGAGTTTTGTAACTGTAGAGCTATCATTGTTATCCAAACTGGTGCAGAAAAGTACAGGATTATGGTGCAGGAATGTTGTAACTTTTGGTGAGTTAGCTGAAAAACCTGTTGTTTTAGTTTCTGTTCATTTTCCCAGAAGTTGCCATTTTACATGTTTGGGCACACATTTCTCAGAAACCACTTATGTTAGAGGTATGAAACTTTTTTGTAGTGTCACAAACCATTATGTTTCATAAAATTACCGTAAAGATATTTTCAAGTAAAACGTTTTGAATTTTTAAAAATTTAAAATATGTGCATTTTAAGGGAAAGAATAATGGTATCAAATTCAACTTTGTCTACATACTTCACTATTTAAAAATTCTAACACGGTTATTTTATGCATAACTGAGTACTTTATTTCTCCTAAAAATTAAATTCTTTGTGAAAGCAACTATGGCGGTTATATGTAACTAAATAATAACGTGTTTAGAAAATTTCGTTTGTTGACGCCATCTTAGAAAGCATCTGAGAAAAGTTATGAATTTATATTGCATGTTTTGTTTTATCAACATATTAAGAGTTAGTTGCTTGTTAGACAGTATGAATTTTATTGCCCTGTGACAAAGCAAACCCATGAATTTTGATTTTTTAAAAGTGTGTAGTTAAACGCAAGCATTGTGCTTTTCACACGCCCTTCTGTCCTTAAGCCAATATGATCCCGATCCCAAACATATACAGTGACTACGAAAGGGTAGAGCCAAACTGAAAAATTCAATGCCATAGCCCCGGGATTTGAACCACGGTATTTCTGGTCTCCCTTCAGCCACTCTAAACCATTTAGCTAATATAGCCAACGTGCCAACATGACCTTAAATTCTCCAACTGACTTGTATTTATCCCGGTAAACACTTAGGAGTTCTCAAACAGATGAGACAACTACCTTAATGGCGACTTACTATGCTGTAAGTACTTTAAGGCCCGGGCTTTATAGTTCGGACCACTATCAGGTACAATTAATGGAAATAAATTGTTCCTACACACTAGCCGTGTGTAGGACGCACTATAAAATGGTAGAGCCAGACTAAAAAATCCAATGCCATAGCCGGGATTTGAACCACGGATCATCTGGTCTCCCACCAGCCGATCTAAACCACTGGGCTACTATGGCCAGCGTGCCAACGTGACATTAAATTCTCCAAATTTAGAACGACTGGACGGAGATCAGAAGATCCGTGGTTCAAATCCGGGCTATGGCACTGAATTTTTCAGTCTGGCTCTATCTTTTCATAGTGCATCCTACACACGGCTAGTGTGAAAGAAAAATTAATTTCCACATACAGTGACTGTCGTAATTTTTCGGAGAATGATCTGAACATGTAACATGCTTGTTTTTAAAGGAAAAGTTGGTAAACAATTCAAAATTGCTAAACTCTTAATTATATACACTTCTAGGTATCGCTGTAATGCAGTTTGACTTGTAAATTATTATTAAAATGCACACTACCTGTTAATTGGCTGAGATACCAAAATTTGCTCATCAGTATTTTTCGGACAAGGAATGGTTAACAAATCAAGACTTCTTTGCACTTGTTATGTGCTGTGCGGGAAGGTCCGAATCACTGCCTTACTCTGGCACAAAGGAGACACAAACATTCAGGAGTGAAATGGGCGCAGAGAAAAGAACAGTACATTTGAACCATGACAACTAGTAGTATTCCATCATGAAAAGGGAGAAACATTTCGACAAATCGCAGATTTGTTTAACACGAAGAAAAGTAGCGTTAACGATATTAACTGCTGACACAAATATCAAGATAGCATTGAAAATTTGCCACAGAGAGATCGCCCGAAGGTCCTTAATAGGAGAGAAGAGATGACAGTATTAAGCAAAGTAAAATATAATCCACGTCTACTACAACTGCTATGGCTGCTGAGGTTGCGAGTACGTTTAGAAAGACGATCAGCGCAGGAGCAATCCGGAGGGAGTTATACAGAGAAAATTATCATGGACGAACTGCAAGGAAAAAGCCCTGTATCAAGAAAATTGATGGGATCAAGGGGCAAAGATTTGCTAAGAAACACGTCAGCTAAGATATAGACAGGTGGAAAACAGTAATTTTCAGCGACGAATCAAAATTGAGCACTTATGGCTCAGATGGGCGAATTATAGTTTGTAGACAGCCCAATAAAAATTTTGAGGAAAGAAATATGCAGGCGACAATAAATATGGAAGGGGACATGTTATGGTTGGGGGCTCTATGTTGGCTGAAAGAGCAGTTGAGATAGTTTTTATAGATGGATACATGAATGCTCCACGAAGCATCGGGTCTTCCATACGCGGAGGATGAAATTAGGCGCCGGGCTTCAAAATTATACGCAAGTTTACCATCACACAGAAGCGCCCTTGTCAGATCATTGGGAGATTATGACCCCACTAGACGCCGATCTAGACTACACCGAGTCCTCCGTATGGCATGCGGGCACCCTAGATAACCCAGGAGCTAATCCTATCACCAGCTAAAGCTGAGGTCCTCATAATTCTTCTAAGCTGTTTGGCATTTAAATTTTTCCCCAACTAAAAATTAAACAAACAAAAGATATGGGTGCAAAGTACTGCATCCTTCCCTTCAACCTAAAGGTACTTCGGTAATCTCTAAATTAACTCCCAACCAAAAGACCTACACCACCTTCATCCTACAAACTTCAATTCAAATCCTACCTGCGGTAAAACCCTTAACGGGTGGGCACGCAGCAAAAACATTCTGGCTGTAAACAGCCAGTCAGCACGAGCGAGCGAGGATACATGAAATCACCGCCAGTATCTGCAGTTATATATGAAATAAAGTCAAAAAGAAATATTGTAATAGGAATAACTTGCAAATGAAATAAATATAAGGAAAAAGTTGCCTTACGCTAGAACGAGCAAACGAGGTCGGATAAGTAAACAATAGAACAATAGAAGTCCAAAATTCCTTCGCCAGCACGGAGCCTCAGACAATAGCGAGGTTTAAGGAAAATATGTAGAGACAGGATGCTGTACCATTATGATTCCAAAGGGTCATACAACTTTAGGGGGTTGATCCGTGACTGCTGCACAGTTGAAGGTGAATGGAGATGACCAATAAGAATCGTAGAAATAAACCCCCGAATACAATGTAGCGTAAGCCAAGTGATAGGCGTGAAATAGAGAACAAATAGAAAAAGGGTGCAGATAGATAAATAAATCTAGGAAGAAGCGGAGAGTAGGGCGGAGTGAGAAGTTTCACTCGGTTGGTTACAAAGAAAGGGAGATGTGTTAGTTTAGTATCTGATGGTGAGGTAATAGTGGAGTTAGATTTCAAACGTGGTGGGATTAAATATACTCAAAAAGACAAGGCGACTCAACTATAGTGAAAGCAAGTTAGAAAAGCCGAGCAATCAGACAACTAAGATCTGCGGTAATTAACAATCCACACGAAATTGAAGCAGGACTTTTCATTGGCTGGTGATAACTGCTGGACAGTATTTTCATATCTTGACAGATGGAGAACGATGCGTAGTGGTATCTGGACGAGTCCACCTCAGAACGGTTGCGACTGGAGGGGAGGGCAGATCAGCTGCGTACCAGTTGCGAGCGAGTAAACACGTGCAGAGCTACTCGGTAATACTACAGCTTGTTTCAAAATGTGCGTGTCTCCTGGCTCAAAGAGAGCATTTATAAATGACGCCTCCTACCAGCACATTAGGAAATAAAGTGCTACATTTAGAAACACGAGAAGTAATAACCAATATCTATAGATTTATAAAAAAGGAACAATGTTCTATGTCTGCTATAAAAATCTGGGGAAGGGCATCTGAGGCAACAGTTGTGCCCGAAAGCAGTTTAGGTGAGTCATTAAGGAAAGAAAAGCCGTTGGTGCTAGTGCAACAACGTCGTTCTCTATGCCCAGAAAACAAGGATTAAGAACATGCACAAAGTCTAATTTGGATGTTTTAATTCTGAAGTAGCTAGGCGAACTATGAATAATTTTTAAAGCACAGAAAAACAAAGACCAACTCCGAAGAAACTGCATATGAAGCTTCAAAATTTTATTGACTTCGAAGGCAGTGTCTGAACATTAAGAAGAGTTCTTTTGAAGCTGGGAATTATATGAAAAAAACACTAAGCGTGACAGACAAATTTTAATAGAACGTCGTACGTACGGGCAAAAAGGCTCAAGTATTTACGAAATATTCGGAGATATCGAAGTGAAGTTTATATAATTCATATGCATGAAACATCAATTCAGCACATATTAGACCATATGTCTGGAATGAAATTCGTTACACGGACTCTGCAGCGATGTCGAAAGGCCGACAGTTGGTTATCATGCCTGCTAGAGGAGAACAGGATTTTGTTCCAAATACCTATGTACTATTTAAGATCCAAAAATGCGTGGAGATTACTACTAAAATAAGAATTATAACTTAGTTTATAAGAGCTGCAGTACTGGCTTCGAGAGTGAGATTTGTTTTTAGACACCTTAACCACCGCACCCCCCCCCCTCTCGTAATCTTACGTGTGTGACGCATTGTGACAATTGGTGCACTACCACCACAACAGTTGCTACTCATCCCTACTGCGCAGGATTCCTGTCAAGATAAAATAATACATCTGTACTCGTGCTCAGCGACACGTAATCCTTAACCATCCTGACATATCACACCAAAAGCCATCCCCAAGAGATATCCCACACCAATGTGAAGAAAAAGTGGGAATTGGAGACTGTTTTAAATTTTATCAGGACAATGACCTAAAACATACTACCCATAATGTACGGCTATGGTTGTAGTACAACTGCCTTGAAATTGTGGATCTTTCCCCACAGAATCCAGACATCAACCCGATTATGAATCTATGGGATATACTTGAACGTACGAAAACTTCCCATAAATTGTAAAGCTGATGTGAGGAGGCGACTGCAAGAGAATGGAACAATCTGCCCCGTACTATTACTAGCAAAATGGTGGAGAGCATATCGAGAAGACTGACTGAAGTGCCACGGAGGAGGGGAAGAATCGCCAAGTATTAATATTTCTACATGGCCTCCATTCTTCCTATTTGTTTTGTACTTATATAACTGTATTCATAAGTTTTATATTTTGTGCTTCCTAAAATGAAATAAAACTTCATTTTTGTTATCTGTATGTGTAAGTGTACAATTTTCAGTGACTAAAATGGAATAAAACCTGTTCTGGTTATTGGTGCAATTCCTTAACAGGAGGAGGGTGAATCTCCGGTACAGAAAGTAATGAAATGACCACGGCTTCGCAAGTACACGTATAACGCTGAATAATGTAACGTGGACGCGATGTACGATGAGATTATCTTTGGCTTTGACTGTACCACAAATTTACGTGATGGAGCCAACAGCTTCATTTCCCTTTCGAATGAAGCTACACGCATTGTCCTCCGCAAGGTTTGAACCCTCCACCTCGAACCATTCATTTCTATATCACGGAGAACGACTTTAATGTATCTCCATATTTTTATATTAAACATTCTCATGCTTACTCTGAATCTCCATAACGGTGTCTCCATAATAGTAAACACCCATTTTGTTAGAAATATATTTAAATATTTATTTTAAAATCCAACATTTATGAGTGCGGGTATAAATGATTAAATATCCAGTACAATTGGAAGCAAGCAATTATATGAAAGGCTAAGAGTCATATGGTGTAAACAACTAGTGCTGGCCTCTGTAACGTAGGTGTAAGCGTATTCGCCTCCCGTTCAACAGATCCCGAATTCGTATCTTGGTAAGAGTGAGCTATTTAGGCAAGTTTTTTAATTCTTTCGTAATTTACGTCTTCCAAAGTGAAGTCATATGGGTGAAATAGTGCCCATATGAGTCCGGGTTTCATGATCTTAGAGTTACCCGACATTCATCTTTCGGAATAAGGGAAAACAACGGAAAAACCTTATCCAAGTATCTCACCCTAACCGAGATTCGAACTCGGGACCTCTTGAACCTGAGCCAGACACGCTACCGAGGCGGGAGGTTTCTACCGATGTTTTCCCTTTTGTTCAAAGATGAATGTTGACTAACTCTCAATACCATGGACCCTGGACTAATTTCAGCACCATTTCACCCATTTCATTCATCGTCCGATATGACAACGTTGGAGGACAAAAATTAGGAACAAAAGAAGCCCTAGTAAATTTGATGCAAAAACTGAAAAACAAATGAGAATATTACGCCCAATGTTAAACAGAGTATTTTTACATGCTACATGTGCGGGCCAACCCAGGGTCATGGAATTAAATTAAGACCATAAGCCTTAATCAAACCTTAATATGGATTTATTTTCTTGCCACACCTTGCATTGATTAACCAGACACATAAAAGTAACTATCCACTTCTGGTCCCAATCTGGGAGGAAAGATCCCCATAAAACCACACGGCTCACCAAAAGGCAAAGCATGAAAAACCCTTAGAGAGAATCGGGAAACCCGAACATGGAGCACTTACCCTTAGAAACACCAACACGACACCAGCGAGGCACACACTACCCTGCCGGTTTGAGGGAGCCACCCAAGAAGCCTCGGGCACCGCAGCGCCCCCAGAGAGGAACGGCGGAAAGCCCAAAACAACAAGACAGCAGCGCCCTCGAACCGGAAGGACAAGTAAAAGGGTGCCGGAGAGAAAACAAACGGCACATACATGTACATAAATTTTCCTCCCCATTCCTTAACGACCAATTTTTAAAATTCCTAATGTCCTTATCTACTTCATGTTTATCGACATAAACCTAGAAATCTCTTATGAAACAAGGAACAGACAGTACACTCGCTTTAAGCGATACTTAAATCTTTTAAGAGCGGCGTACTATGTGATATCTTAGAAACTCCGTTCATTTACATAGCCAAGAGATTAAAAATAAAATGTTCAAGAAAGTGTAAGCTTTTTGAAATGCAAGCCACTGAGAAGGAACGTTTTTGGAAATAGTTAACTTCACAAAATAATTTAATAATTATTGTATACTTTAAAGAGAAGCCGGCCCTCGTAGCCATGGTCACTAGAACGTGTCTAGCGCTCCACTGCGAAGAGGTTCGCGGGTTCGAGTCCCGCCTTGCCCATGGGTGTTTATATGTACAGTGTATATGTGTGAAAATATATAAAAGAAACAGTAATGTGAACGGGAACAATAAGCGGTTAAAAATGAATATATATATACATATATATACATATATGTGTGTATGTATGTGTGTGTGTGTGTGTGTGTGTTTTTCTATAAAATGAAGGCAAGAGGTCAACCTTCTTGCACATTAAGTTCTTGCCTGTATCTTAGACGGTTTAATAGTTATGCAAATTTGATTCATTATCAAGAGGACTTTTTTTTTGGTGTGTATAATTTACGTCCTCCAACATTTAGTCACATCGGACGATGAATGAAATGGGTGAAATGATGCTCAATGCGTCCGGGGTCCATGGAGCTTAGAATTACCCGACATTCGTCTTTCAGGATAAGGGAAAACCCCGGAAAAAACCTTATCCGGGTAACTCACCCAGACAGAGATTCGAGCTCGGGGCTTCTTGAACGTGAAGAAGACATGCTACAATCTACGCTACCAAGGCGGGCCGAAGTGGACATCTGAAGTGGTTCCCGAAACATTTAAGACACGAATTTCATTTGTGGCATAAAAATAAAGCATTTTAATGATAATAGTTAACGCCATTTTTTAAGAAAAGAATTCCATGTAACAGCTGTTTCGGACTGGGAAGATCTGGAAAACATTTGTATGTTATCTGCAGAAGTTCCTGAAATTAAGTATCAAATTTGTAATTTAACGGATATCCGACGTTCAAGATGTTCCGAGTTCGAATCTCGCTCAGGTTGAGTTATATGGATAAGGTTTAAACGGGATTTCCTTAAGGTGAAAAATAAATGGTAATTATAAGCTTTAAGGATCCTCGGCTCATTTGATTATCATCTCATTCTTCTTCCTATATGACAACTTTGAAGAAAAAAATTAAAAAAAAAAGACACCCGGTTTTGAGTTATGTTGTCCTTCCCCTTTCTCCCAACGGATATTTCTTCAAATCGTGTTCTTTTTTAGGGAATTATCGATTCATATATTTCTGGATAAACCTCAGCAACGTATTTCAGTACTAACTGCAAGTAGCCACGTAATATAAAAAGTACACACAACGAATTAACGCTTGCTATTTGAAAAATTAAAAAAAAAAAAAAAAAGCAAATAATATATCAAAATATTTAACTGCATAAAATACATATAATTGGTATCTTTTAACATGATTTAACTTTGTTGTGCAGTAAGATATTTTGTACCTCTTGCGGTTAACCACTTATGCAAATGTTATTTTGAATAAGGAATTCCCAATAGGTAGGGGTAGTGATATTTAGCATTCTGAAATCAGAAACTTATAATCTTGATTTTTACGTTTAGTATTTTGTAGCATTTATACATTTACAATTTAGCATTTTATAGCACTTTGAAAAACAGTTGAATTTCAGTTAATTTTTTTTAAATAATGAACATTAATATTATTTATCAGAGATTTAAAACACGTTTATGGATGATTATTAACAACAGTGAGTTAAAAGTGCATAACGTGTCAATTTATTTTACATTAATATAGGTTAAAGCAATACACAAAAATGTAGAACAAGCTGATACAGGCTAAAGCTTATTACACGACACAAAAGAGATAAATCCATACTGGTGTAAAATAAGCACAATAAAAATATTGCACAAAATTGGCCTATGCCAGAACTCATTATTTTGTGATTCAGTAACGCTGTAGAATGAAATCAGTGAATATATTTTAACATTTTGTTCTATCAATTGAGTCCTCATGTCACTCACAATCACAATATATTTACTGAAATATCTTTCAACATCTACGCTGTTGGTAGGACCCCAAATGCATTGCAGAGCAATGGTGGTGGAACCATAAGTCAATTTACTGGAAAAAGTTTCTTTTCACATTCTAGAAGACTGGTCACTTAGCTTATAACTTTCTAAACATGCAAATGTTCCAAAGACTCTCCAGATAAAGTTTCCAGAAGAAAAAGCTTTGGAAAAAAATTAGTTACTTGGGAAAATCTTCGATTTCGCTTGTATATAGCATTTTGAGTCAATTTCGCACTTTATCGCGCTATATCGCATTTGGGAAAACTCACCACTCCTATCAATAGGTTATTGTCAGAAACCTCATGTTAAATACTTTTGGCTTAGGAGTGTAAAAAAACATGTGAGAACTTCTCTAGGCAGTTTTTCGAAAAGTGACAGTGAAAAATACCAAAAGTAAAGACTAGTTTTCTTTACTTTTAAACATGTTTCATCCTCGAAAGATGCTAAATACAAATTTAGAATTTGGCATTTTCAGTCATACTTTTCACAAATACACCCAGATATTTTTCTAATTTATCCAAAGTGCATTTCTAGTAAAATATCGGAACAGAATGTAGAGAAGTAAAGCAAAGCTTAATGAAACAATGGAATACATCGTTTACTTATTTACTCTCCTAATACCCAAGCTGCGATTCAAACCCAGGCCGTAACGATCAATTCCCAGTATGCTTAAGAAGTGACAACTTCACGTCATTAGATTTGCCCGCACGTAAAAGAGCTCCTTACGTCGGCGCTGAAGTTGACCGCGACTTAAACATACAAAATATTTAATTGAGCACCTCTTACTTACATTTCAGTGATGGAAAAAGGATGTTCACTTGCATACTTCGCGTGTTAAAGAACAATAAATGCGTCGATTATAGCTTCTAGACTTTTTATGTACCGCTTAATTTAAATCGACCCTTCTATTTCAAATGAAGCAATTAACGGAGGTAATGGGTGAATCCTTCTCATACGATAAGAACAATAGCTAGTATACTATGTGCATACGTGTTCGTTTAGCATATTAACCAGTAAATAAAAAGACTACATTTGGCATTTAAGTCTAACGAATTCCACGCATTGGATGTTGAAGGAAATCCAATATCCTAAACCTTTTACTCGGGAAAATGTTAGTAATTTTTTATTTCCTAAAAATAACTCCTATACTTTTAATTAAAATATACGTGAATGGCATATAAAATGCATATACTAGTATTTAGTTTTGTTATTATTTTGTTACTGACTTGAACTTTCAGGTACGTTGTTTTTCTTCTACAATGGAATGACAAAAACTTAAGTAACGAGTGGATTTGAGGAAGATTTGACTACACTGCCACCGTCAGGTGGTTAGCGCTCTTTCAAATCAAAGAGGTCCGGATTCTATTGCCGGGGGATGAAGGGTCAAGGTGAAAACTTTTCTACATCTAAAATTATCACGTCCATCCTTGCAAGTAAGTGAATGTGTGTTACTATTTATTTAATAAGCAAAACTAATACGGCCTCACCGAGCAGGATGGCTCAGGCGGTTTCATCTGTGGCCCGCATTTGGGAGGCCCGGGTTCGATTCTCGTGGCCGATCTACCTGACCCATGTTTATTTTCGGGGGTTTTCCCGGGTCGCTAGGCTGGGTAGGTTAATTACATCCCCTGAATTTCCCGTCTCTCCATTTCATCTCCATTATCACTTCATATGAACTTTCATCTGGTGGTCTATTTCTGGGAAGAAGTGTCGGCGGGTGTCTCGGCGGTGCATGGCAGGATGATATGCTGAGGAAAAGTAGTTCCTCCTCCGGTAGGTCGGTTACCACTCTCCGCAACTCTACTGGGACCATCTCGTGACCGCTAGCCAGGGACCTTTGGGGCTCGGATCGCCTGCCTTGGTAACATTAGAGCTCGGCTGCTGGGCTCGTTGCCGTCCCTCAGTACGGGAGCGAGTTCGTTGTCCTGGCCTCTCGGGAGAAGTCTCTATCCAAATTAACTGTAGGGACCCTGCCCTCTGTACTGTCGGCCGCCCTCTGTCTCCTTCGCCTCATCTTTCCTACCAGGGGTGTCCCCACTTAGGGACATAAGAACACTGAGCCCAGCTTGGTGGCCTACGTACTGAATCCTCTCCATAATGAAACCCCAGTCTCAATACGGCCTCATGTCAAGGAGGTCCAGAGTTCGAATCTCGGTCAGGGTGAGTTACCTGGATAAGGTTTTCTTCCGAGGCTTTTCCTTATTCTGAAAGACGATGTCGGGTAACTCTAAGCTCAATGGATCCTGGGCGCATCTGAGCATCATTTCACCCATTCCATTCATCGCCCAATAAGACTTAACGTTGAGGGATGTAAATTACAACAAAAAAATACCAACCCAAATTTCAACAAGTAAACAATTCCTTTTAAGCAAAGGAGTCACATAAGTTTGGAAGTTAAATGTTTGAATATGAATATATTTAACTTAAAGGGCGTAAACAAACAATTGTAAAAATGGTTTGTAGAAGCTCACCTGAAGATTTTCTACACATCAAATGTGTCCTTGTTTCTCTTCAGTCTAAGCCGTTTAACAGCATTACAAGTAGAGAGTGCATTAAGAAGTTATTGTTCAACTGGGGAGATGGCAAAAGCTGAGAGAGAGAGACATGCACTATTGTCCTACTTAATGCCTTTGTTTACCAATAGAGGACCCACCAGGAAATGCTCATTGTGCCTCTGGAAGGAACCGACCCATGATTGGACGAGGCAGATTCTGTCAAGCTGACTTTATCCTTCCGCTATATCCCTTAACTGCCTCCGGTACCGGCGGGCTTGTCTCTTGCGTTACATGCTGAGGAAAGCAACTGTCGCTAAACTTCCGGCAAAAACAAAAGAACGCTGGACAAGGTTAGGTTAGATTATTTTTACACTCGCGGAAATTCTGCCTTTATTTCCAACTACATGACACATTCGACTACAGATTTCTTTTGAGATTGTGTTTCGCTCGGAGAATACGAATTAGTGTTCCATATATTGTGAAAAGAAAATTATTTAAAATTTATTGGACGTTTACAAGGAAAACATTATTTACCTTTCGAACGGTCCAACTTATGTGTTGTTATCGAAACGAATTATCTTTATAATTCCACACACTCCAGAAATAACTTCAGTAAATAAAATATCAACAAATTTTTTCAACATTTTAAAGTCTACAAAATTATAGGTATATAAAGTTATGCATTCTTAATGATATTTCAGAAATAAATACATATTTTAAACGCAATTTTTGTGACAGCTTCTCTTTAAGATTACCTGTGACAGAAAATTTTAAATCCTTAACTAATAACCCTAGTTATAACTTAGTACAAATATGATACAGCCCAAATTTTGTCAGTTTCAGCTTGATAGTTTGGAAATTATGCCCAATTTTTTTTTGTTACGTCACCCAAAATGTCTCTTGCAACAAAATAACTTAAATTGTGGTTTAATATTTTAACAACGTATTCCTATGTAATCCATTTGCTTAATTTGCCCTAGGTTTCTCTGTGTGTCAACAACTTTAGTCTTCAGAAATTTTTAAATCTATAAATATAGATTTTTTGTCCAAAATTTGACATTTTTGTGTTTTGAAGTATAAAAATTTGCTTAAAATGCATCTCACAATAAAGCCCAGAGCAATTTCTATTCATTGTGTCTCTATGAACGTATGTAGCCAGTTTCATTAGTCTAACACTAAAACTGCGACGCAAGGAGCATCTTAAATGATGAAAAATGCTGAAATTTTCAATAGCCAGAACATATCTAACACTAGCATACACGTAACTCTAAAACTAGATTAGAACACTTAAAAATGGCTTTCGAATGCTATCTAAACATTTTTGTATTCAGGAAGGTTACACTATTTTATGAAATAAAAAGAGGAAAAGGTGATTTTTGAGAATGTTCATGAAATTTCAATCAGTCATGCGAATTTGTTGTACATAACTTGCGTAATTAGTACAGTAATAACATAATGAACCACATTTAAGTACTGCATTCCTTTTAAGTATATTAACAAAGAAAGGACCTGACATTTTAATATGCAAAAGGTTTAGGAGAAATCAAATGGGGCAAAGAGTTTAAACGAACAAAGGATAGCGGGGCATGAATGAATGGCCAGTGTATGTCCACGTGACGGCGTTTGAAACTGCTTGAAAATAAAACAGTTGAATAGGTACTGAAGCTTTCTAGCAGATTTAATAATAGGTAGCCTGCTTTTCTGGAACACTTTTGATAAACTTCACTTTCGAGCATACTTAACGGTACACTAAAATATTAATGGCTTCTATTTTATTTCAAGCAAAATTAGTTAATTAAAAAACACTCTCCTTAAACTTTGAGTACATATACAAAGAATTAAATTAATGCATAGTATAAAATAAATAGAAAAGCGTAATAACATGCAAACTATACACGGCAATGCAATTTTGAAATTTTCCTAAATTTTGGTAAATTATCTTACTTCACGTAGCTATTTATTAAATAAGCTATAAGTAAATACTAATTAAATAGACAAAGATAAACTGATATTTTTGTTTTCGTAAACACTTTTTAAGCCTGTTTCTTGTCTCAAAAGGCTCCATACGACAATGTTTTCACTACTTTATTTCAAAAATGGCTATATTGCCTCTTAGAACTCATTAAAACAAATGATTATATACTTTTGCTACAACATTCCTCCCAATTTGGAAAAATATATTATAAAATTTTAAAATATTGGGAGTTTCGTAGTGCATGAAACAAAAATTATGTCCTACTTTAAAAAATATGATAATAGACGTTTTATGAACTTTTCTAGCTAAAAAGTTTCATTTTAATGTGAATATTTTAAGAAATCATCGCATGGAGCATTTTGTTTTAAACAATGACCTCTTAAATAATTGCAACCTTCTACTTAATTTAAATTTATTTAAATTTTGAAACACTACAAACACATTCATGTTATAGTGTGTAATAACTACTATAAATAATAATATAATGTTCAAGCTGTAAATTATTTTTAAACTTTACAGATGCATACGTTAAACAAAATGAAAATAGTTTGCAAATCTTGCAATAGAACTACCAGATAAGAAAAAATAGAGCGAAGTGATCTTGGTTAGTGAGATTTTAAATCTTTACCAGTCTTAATATAATTACCTTAAACTCTTTGTTGTAGTCTGAAAATGTAACCGGCAGAAGTACCATCATAGGAATTCTATTTAAAATTCTAGAAAGAATCACAGAACTAACATTTCGCGCAGTTTCTCGGTACACACAAAACACTGGTGAACTGGCTTAAATTGGCTCATTAATTTGCCTGCTTGTTACGCTTAAGCTATGTTAATTAAAAGGGCAAAGTAATAATTAATTAAAACAATGTACAACATAGAACACACAGCACACGCCAACTAAACAAATATATCATAAATGTACATACAACAGTTGACCATTTCTTGCAGAGGAACCTTTTACATTTCCCTTTGCTGATGCCGCATAACCTTTAGTCACTGGGGATTTAATTTGCTATAAAATTTGCGAACTTAATATCACTTATTACGTATATGTCAGCTAGTATACACACAATTACTAAAGAAAATGCTAACAATGGCGATAACACTGATGCAAGATTGCTACTTGTTTGGGGTTAGAAATACTTAACGATAGTTAAATGCCGCGAGAGTCGCGTGTCGATTCACAAATACCGGACCGGACGAGCAGCACACCGCACGTTCACCGTCGACGACTGGCAAGCGACTGGCAGCCAACCAAGTTACTCCGACTGGCATAGCGCGGCGGGGTGCAGGGCGCACCCTCCCCCAGCCGCCGCGACCGCCGCCGTCGACGCCGCCGCCACCGCCACACCATCACCTCTCCCATGCTACTTGCTTTCTCATTCTTTACCAACAATTCATCTACATCCCCTGCTGGAGTTCAAACTTTTCACTGCTCTTTGCACAATGCAACATTTTAATAGTGATGAAACCCTCAACCTGGCAGCAGTAGTTAGCTACAAAAACGGTGCTTTTAAACGTGGAATATATAGGACAAATACTTCCTTAACAAACTGGGGAGCCATAACATAAACATGAAAATAGTTGTCGTTTTTACAAAGAAATAGCAATGTCAGTGCATTTTAGAAGAATAAAAGTATTTCCTTTGTTCTATTTGCTTTAACTTCTAAGGTCGTACCGGGGTCTTTGATCTGGGAAACAATCTTCTGGTGCAGCTTTTATTTTCTGAGCTTATATAGTTTTTGTTTAACGTTTGTGTTTTCATTAAGCTTTTTACTGCAGTCATTCATGTCCAAACTAAACTAACTTATGGAATGATTCCGGAATGGAACCAAGAAACTGTTAGGAAGCCCGGTAGCGTGGTGGTAGAGTGTCTGCCTCACGTTCAAGAGGTCCTGAGTTCGAATCTCTGTCAGGGAGAGTTACCTGGATAAGGTTTTTTCCGGGGTTTCTTCTATCCTTAAAGACGAATGTCGGATAACCTTAAGCTGTATGAACCCTTGGCTCATTTGAGCATCATTTCACCCATTACATTCATCGTCCCATACGACTTAACGTTGGAGAACGTAAATTACACAAAAAAGACTGTTAGAATAATAGTGTAGTTTGCCAATATTTCTCTGACAGTAATTATCTATCTTCTTCCTCGAGAGATCTAATATATAAATTAGATTAACCTTCTGTGCTTAACATACCATATATTAAGCAGAGGAAGATTGCATTTTCCTACCTATTTGATATGTAAATTTCACTGAAAACAAATGACTACAAGAGAAAAAACAAAGAAAAGTCTCTGTGTCTGTGCATGCGTTCCCAGCTCAAAACGTAAGCGTGTTAAATGTTAATCAACTTCCAAAAGTGCCTTAAAAATATTTTGAAGAATACCCCGCCTTAAACCATCATTCCACTTTTTTTTTTCAGAAATGATTAAGCATTAGATTATAGTACCACACATCTTAGAGAAAATGTTGGAAGTGTCCTCCACCAGCATCTATACATGTTTGCATAGATGCTGGTGGAGGACATGGTAGGACGAGGACAAACATGTATAGATGCTGGTGGAGCACATGGTGTGACGAGTGCAAACATGTATATGTTAATGTTTGGGGACCAGAATTTGTGTTCATTCTGAATTACTTTTACAAACTGATAACCGTAAGAGATAGACAAAATGTTTCTGTAGAAAAAATGTAAATCTGTTGCACTCACAATTTATGTCAGACACCTGTTTTTGTGGAGTTAATTTCTGATACGTCACTACTAGGTAACTAGTTTGTATTTTCCAATACAGGTTTCTTAAATTTGAGCTCCCTATTCGTTTCTCTCCTTTATTTTTTTATTTTCTATTTTTCTCCATTCGCTTCATTTTTTCCCCTAGTAATACAAAGAGAATACGGTTTCAAGGCCATCGAATACCAATCATTTCTTGGTCGTTCTCTCACTTATACCTGCGAAATGTCAATGCCTGTCTCAACCTTAAAGGACAGTATGGAAGTAAATGGGATATATCTCTCTCTATCTAATACACGGGAATTCTCATTAGCTTCGTCCTTTTTTACCCTCGCGGTGTTGCCACTTGATAATAACCTGGTATAAATATTTAAATGTAATAAATTGCAGCATTGAACACACTGTCTTATGCAGAATATTTTCTCTATCAGATTATGTCATTATTACAGTCATTTTGTGTTTCTATGGACCCACTTTTTAAATGCTTTTTTTTGGCGAAAGTCCGATATTTGCTATTTGTATGTTCATCATGAGCAGGGCTAGGAAGTTCGTACCGCTCGCTGTTCCCTATGCAGTTTGCGACCGACCTCTTTCCGTTATCCAAACAAGTCATAGATAAGGAACGCACAGCGGAGAGGCGTTGAAACCGGTTGCCCAGAGAATAAAGATAACTTATGAGTCATTCATAAATGCACATCTATTTAGAACCTTATGTAAAGCATACAAATTCTTATATACTACATACGGGTTTGTCTCTGGCTGATCTCATTATTTAAATAGGCAGATTGTGACAACACCCTAGCAATTATAACGTGGATTGTAACATTTCCTGATCAAATGTAAAATAATATCCAAATAATAAAAGTAATTTCTGAAATACCTGAAGAGTCTTACCAGACAAAATGCCAAACTAGGATTTTTAGTACGTATTTACTCATCTGCGGGCTTATTACTAAAACAATAATGTACCTCTGAAGCCTTTGAAATGAAAAATACATTCTATGTCTCGTAAAACAAGATTAAATTGATTTATAATCTGTTGCAAATTCGTTAATTATTTCAGCTAATTTAGTTTCTCGATCTGGCTTCTCTTTTTTTCCATGTTTGCTGAAGTATCGCATTGAAATGTAAATGTAAATAAGGAAGTAAATAACGACATGAATAAGTGCACTTCAGGAAAACATACAATGTTTGTACAGTAAATTTAGTTGCTCATCTATGAAGCACAACAAAAAGGTTATTCGAATGTCTTTCTTCCTACCAACGTGCTCTGTGCCATGCAGTTACACCTGTTTTGCTGTAGTGAGTTGCATTCCACGACGAACCTTATCCCTTTTTTATGTAATTTACGTCCTCCAAAGTTAAGCCATATCGGACGGTGAATGAGTTGGGTGAAATGATGCTCAAATGAGCCCGGGGTCCATGGAGCTTAGAGTTACCTGACATTCGTCTTTGAGGATAAGGGAAAACCCTGGAAAAACCTTATCGAGGTAACTCAACCTGACCGAGATTTGAACTCGGAACCTCTCGAACGCGAGGCAGACATCTACAGTACCGAGGCGGGCAACCTTGCCCTTGCTAGTAGCGCTGCGTGGTTTAGCCATGCCTGGCCGCTCTTACAAAGCTCAAGGAAATCGGTACGAACTTCTTAGCTCTGTTCATGAGGTAACTATATAGCTTACCGCTGTAATACTACACCAATTTTTTCTCAGGTAGAGAAGACTACTGTTCTCCTACCTGCTAAGTTTTAGTTCTCCATATTAAATCAGACGAGTGCTATAATCTTTTACATTAAGTAATTTCATAAAGTTTTATATATACGCATTGGAAAATGTAGGCAGCGAAAAACTTTTTGTTATTGGGTTTACACCGGGGGAGAAAGCGAGAGAAATGTAAAGGAGGGTTGAGGGCAATTTTTAAAAGAAACTCTTGCATTCGTCATATGTGTCAAATAAACAAAAGACATTGCAGGCACCATCCCGGCAATGAGCAGACAATGTGACGCAGTAAAAGTAACAGAAGAGCTCCAATGACTATGTTATAGCGTGTGAAAGATTTGCAGTGTTACGTGAAGCTATTTAACAGTTTTGTAAATACTTATAGCTATGGAAGGGGAAGCTAAGAAACTAAGAAGGCTCAGGAAAATAAAAAAGCTATTGTTGCGGCGTATTGTTCATACTTTGCTGCTTGAAAACATTCCACTCATGGTGAACCTAGTTATGGTAGGGGTAAACAGCGATGACGACACCATACCTAATTTCTCAAGGGCCACTTTGAATCGGTTCCTATACGATTTGGGGCTCGAATATGCAAGAAGGGTTAACAAGTGTGTACTAATAGAAAGAGAAGATGTTATCAGATCTGTCGTCGAGGCTAATGGACGAAGAAATGGAAGGAATTGCACCCTTATCAGATGACAGTGAAAAAGCATAGAATTAACCCACATATTTAAAGCTTTTATCACTGTATGCCTCCATTTGGTTTGCTGTAATACATATTTTTGTCTGCAAAATCGTGTTTTAAGCTACTAAAATAACATGTAAAAGGATGGGTAAAAATTAAAATACATGCATTCAGAAACTGAATCTTCTAAAATAAATTTAATAGCAGTGTAGATAGTTCCGTATTACTGATATATCATTTACAATAAAATATCAAACTGGCAGACCGGTCGCTGCCGTGGCCGAAGTTGCGATTTTACGTATGGTATATTTGGCAACAGGGCACTCCATAAGACCTATACTGTTTTCTAAGCGTGAGTTGCGATATAGTTAATATATAATAAAAGAATTTCTGCAAAAGTAATCTCGATGAAAGTGAATTAGCTATGTTTACAATAGTTTCTTAAGGAATTGCTACAAAATATCGCGAAGACGTAAGACACAACATTTTTAAAACTAACTTTTTACAGTCGTCTTTAATTCCTATGGTCATACTGGAGTTGGACAACGTTAAGTCATATCGGACAATGAATGAAATGGGTGAAAAGATGCACAAACTTGTCCAGGGTCGATGCAGCTTAGAGCTACCCGACATTCGTCTGTAAGGATAAGAGGTGACCCCAGAAAAGGTTATCCAGGTAACACACCTTGACCGAGATACGAACTTGGGACCTCTTGAACTTGAGTACTGGAGGTTTGATTGGAGAAACAAAATGTTGAATGTGATTTTATTCATTGAACTGCAGAGATTTTTCTGACGTTGTCAATTAGATTGAACACAACAAGACACCAGAGAGAAAGGAAAGATTCTCATTAACAAAGTTACCTGCCCTCACCCCACATATCGATTACAGAATCATTCCAAAAAGGACTGTTATCTTAAAAGTTTGTTTGCCGTCTTCATTTATTTCTTCCGTGAAAGAACATACATAATTTTAAGCTTTCTAAGGCCGAAGAAAGCTCTACTTTCTCACCACGCATATTCGTACAAGTAGTAAGTATTTCATTCTACCCAGATATTTAATGGAGATATTTAATTGAAAATACAAGTTTGAAAAGCCTTCCTATCCTTATGCAATCATTTTAGGAAAGGGGTGCATGTGTGTCAGTAGATAGCACAATTAAGAGGGCGGGGAAGGGAACGAGTGGATTGGACTGGATTGGATTACACTACGAACGGGATAGGCACTGAAACCTGTGGCTTATTGTACCTATGTATACACCTAATTGAGGACTCCTCTGAAGGTAAGTTGAGGCGATGTAGCCAATCCAAGGCGCCACGACAGTACAAAGAGCAGGGACCATAGTATAAACTAGTTGGAAACTCCCCCGATAGGCGAGTACAACAAACATTCCAACCACCGTACTCCGGAAATGCCCCAGAGGCGTGAAACTGTGCTACCGAAGAAGGAAATATCATCCTGCCATGCACTGCCGATTCACCCGCCGACACTTCTACCTTGCAAGAGACCGCCAGATGAGAGATGATGTAATAAGATAATGGAGATGAAATGGAGGGGGATGTAATTAACCTGTCCAGTATTCGCCTGGTAGGTCGGCCACGACAATTTAACCCGGATCTCACGAATGTGGGCTACAGACCATACCGTCTGAGCCATCTCACTCGATAGCTAAAAGAGCCGCAAATTATTAAGAAGTATGTATAATTTAGTTATACAGTGCGAACATATATATCTGAACCATTTTTACTGGCCATAATTTCCATTTGAAAGCTAGATTGCCGGCCCTCGTAGCCATGGTCGTTAGAGCGTATGTCTCTAGCGTTCCATCGCGTAGAGGGCCGCGGGTTCGAGTCCCGCCTTGGGCATGGGTGTTTATGTCTATAGTGGATATGTATTAAACTACAGAAAACTGATAGGAAAATAAACGGAATCAATAAGAAACGGTTCTTTTTAAAAAAGAAAAATCTCGTATAATGTAGAAATTGGTTTTTATGAACTCAGTGGCTCTGGTGAATTGACAACACTGACAACTGTTGACAGTTGACAGTCTTACATGTACAGTCATAAAATCAACATGCAGTACTCACTACGAGAGCGTGTTTAAATTTTGAAAACATATTGGAAGAAACATTTCTTGCTAACAACACACCAGGTTTTTCGAAGAGAATTTAATATACGCGATGTTCCGAGAAAGGCAACAACCTGCCATACATCTAATTACACCATGGAACTTGTAAGCAGTTTCTTTGATAATCGAATAATCTCAGAAGATCTGTGAACCCCCCAGATCCCCTGACCTAACCTCACCTGATTTTTTCTTGTGGGGGTAGCTAAAAATGGAGTGTACAAGAATAGGCCACGGAAAAATGATATTCTCAAGGAATCCATTCGAACAGAAATATGTAACATTGGCGAAGATACTCTCCGTAAAACTCCAGAGAATATGGTAATACGAGTGCAAACATGTATAGATGCTGGTGGAGGACACTTCCAACATTTTCTCTGAGATGTAAATAGTGTAATGTAATCTTTCAATTGTGTATTATATTCTCCCAAAGTTGCACGTGCATCCTATTATTGGTTCAAAGGTTATGACCTATTGAAGTGGTTCAGGTTTATATGGATCGCACTATATATCACTTTCAGTAATAGTTTCAGTGTTTTCTTAATTATTACACATTGATAATGATGACGATAACGATGATATAAATGTGTGGGAGAATTTTGCTGTGAAAACAAAATAATGAATTTTAGGACATTTATTAAGTTCTCGTTCTCATTTTCTATAACATGCTACAAAATGTGCATGCATAAGCAGATTTCATATTTGGTGCATGTTAGTATCCTTCATCTGTATTTTTCTACAGCGCATCTTTTTGTGTACAACACGGCTACAAATATGCTATATGAAACATGCAGAAATTCAGTTTCATCTAAAGTATTGGCACTTTGATGGAGAACTTGGACGTTAAGAGGCAGATCTCAGTGTGGAGTCAAAATTACAGATGTGGCATATTTAGAGCAGTATTTCTGCAGAGGAGCCACCCATGACTGAATGACAAGGTTAGGCAAGTGTACTTAGCACCTCGTTACACCAGGTGGCCCAACTACCCCGTCGTTGGCATAAGCAGATATCCCTTCTTGCGCTAATACATTTGCAGAACCCCAAGAGGCAATTCCAATCAAATGCTCGGTAGTAGCGTAGTGAACTTCCATCTACTTCTCTTGATGTTCTGCGAAGTAGTGCGATGAGAAGCATTCCCCAGGAGTAAACTAGCGAGCTACACCAGACATGAGAAAAGAACCCCATAAACTATGAAAAGATATTAGATAGTTTTTAACTTTAGTTATAGATTCTTTGTCTTCGAGAGAATAAGCTCAGTTTCTGGATCGACAATGGAGCTTGCTATCAAAGTTAGACAACTCCACTTTTGCTTATTTTACGGGAGAGGCTAAAAACTATAACTACTATACTATTATCAGTATTATGCTGAAATTTTTTAAAATCATTCTTATAGGATTTATGAACATCTCTGTTTGTTAATTTATAAATTCAAATAAATACTCAAGCTATGATTATAGTTTAAATAATGGAGTTGGTCGTTTCAGAAGCCAAATTATGCAATTGTCTTTTTTTAACCCAAAGAAAGAGAATTTTCATTTGGAACTGCCCACTTTTGAAACCAAATCATTATGATCACGATATAATTAGGAATTTTATATCTTTTACTTAAACTTATGAAATTCTTCAGGGCTTTATAAACTCATGTATTGAATTACATGTCATAATGTCTAATTTACTGAAAAAAATTAACAAAACCAATTATAAAAATAAAAATATTCCTTGAAATATTGAACTCGTATGCTTTTGAACAAAACTGACATATTTGTATTTAGTCTTATATCTTGAAAAGAAAAATGTCATCAAAATCCTCACTCTCCAACTCAGCACATTCACAATGACCACTGTTTTCACTAATACCAGCATCTTCACTTTGGTCCATGAGGTTTCCGTACCAACGTAAACGGTCTAGCTCTTGCCAATTATCCCCAAAGTGCTTCGCTAGGAGATTCTGAGCATCTGCAATTTTCTTTGGATTAAACCTACAGCTTACAGGGATTGTTGCAGGACTGAGTTCAAGAAATGACTTGGATTTCTTTGTTATCGACATAAGCTTTCCAATATTATTATTGTGTGTCAACTCACCAGTTACCAGTACATTTCTCTGGTTCTTGGAGGATCTGGGAATGAAGCGCTTGCATAATTATTGCTTATTCACAATCCACACATTACAGACTACTATAACCAATCAGCCATATTGGATTTGTGATGCATGTTCGTACCAGATAGGATGAATGCCAGCATCTTATTGGCTACTGGAGGAGTTGTCCATATTATGATTCTAGCATGGATAAGTAAATGCAATTTGAAATTATTTTTGTCCAGTTTGCAAGAAAAACCTTTCCATAACTGAAATCAGCATAAAAATGGCATAATAATCACCAAACATACCAGAATTGAAAAAAGTGGAGTTTATCCAACTTTGATACCAAGCTCCTCAAATGATTGAAAGGTATTTCTATGACATATCCGTATTCACCCATGGTTACCCTTTATATTCTGTTTAGAGTGTTATTATCTAACGGTACTGCAACATTACTTGACCTTTAATTTTTCCGATATAACCTTCAAGACATTTTTTTCGAAAGGAATTTTGTATTTCGATAAATTATAAGAGACAAAGCAGAACCTTATTACAAAAAGTTCTAAATAATTTTAAACCACACAGAGTTTAAAGTAACTTTTTAGTCATGTCAGCAAATTTCAATATCCGTTTTGTTGGGTAAATTTTCGAGTGCTTCTTTATTTTATAATGCTCTCCTAATTCCATTTTTCTCACAAAATCCTGAAAAAATATGGAATTTCAAGGAAAATATGAGGCAACCAGTTTTAAAACATTGACTACTCTCAATCCCGTGACGTCTATTACAAAATGTGTAATGAAATATGTTAAATAAGCTAAAGTAGTTGAAAAATTCAACACAACAAAATATATTTTTTGTATTCTTCATCAAAACACGTTCCAGGTACAAGGGTTATTTCTTATATTGTCTAAGGTTTCGAATCATAGAAATGAGTGGATTATTGATATCAAATATTACTGACATTTCCTAATGATAATTACATTTTTCATATTGTTGTAAGCTAAATCTCCTTTCACATTTTTGGGAATATATAACCAGACATTCCTTAGACAGACAATTCTATGCATACTCCCAACTGTACCTTCAACTTATTTTATGTACAGTATCGCATACTTGTACTTTTTATATCATTTCGTCTAAAGATATGACTTTCTTCCAAATGCTCTCTCGCGTACTTTTTGTGTATCTGGTGCATGATATATACTTATTTTAAGGCAAGGCTACAAAGAAATTTCGCCGAAAATGTTGAAAATCATGGAATTTTCTTTTTTTGACATTTTTGTTAACTTAGCGTTTGTAGTAATAGACGACATGCTATTTTTAACATTTTCACCACTTTAGGCCATCACGTGACAACTTAAAGAGACCTTTAACAAAAGTTACAGTTAAAAGTAACAATCATTACACCAAAGCTAATTTTATAAGAAAAAAAGTTAACACTTTTCAATATAGAAAATGCCTCATGTGTCAAAGATTTTCATTCCACTAGGTAAAACCTATAATATGTAAATAATAAGCTTCACATTCCCTTTTTTGTTAATGGTCATGTTCTGAAAATTTTAGGGCGTTAAGGAATAAAAAGGTTAATATTTTAAAAATTTTGAGAGCTAACAGGTGGAAAATATTTTAGAACAAACGCTACAAGTATATTAAAAACAATAGGAATGTGGGTCTTTCAAAATTGCTCTGTACTAGCAAACCTCGAAAATACAATTTAAAAGCTCAAATTTTTTGACGCGTAGAACGGATATTGAAAATTGCTGACATCACTAAAAAGTTACTTTAAACTACGTGTGGTTTAAAATCATTTAGATCTTTCTGTAATAAGCTGCTGCTTTATCTCTTATAATTTATATAAATACAAAATTCCTTACGAAAAAGTTGTGTTCAAGGTTATATCCGAAAAATTAAAGGCCAAGTAATGTCGCAGTACCGTTAGATAATAACACTCTAAACAGAATATAAAGGGTAACCATGGGTGAATACGGATAGGTCATAGAAATACCTTTCAATCATTTCAGGAGCTTGGTATCAAAGTAGGATAAACTCCAACTGGTTCGATCCCAGGCAACCGCAAAGTGAGATTTGTAGTGGACAACACGGCGCTGGGGCGGATTTTCTCCGGGACCTCCGGCTTCCCCCGCCATCTCATTCCACCGGTGCTCCATCTTCGTCTCGTGTATCATTAGTGTCACTGCCTGCGGTGCCGTATGTAGTAAAAGTGGGCGTTAAACACTACACATTTCATTTCATTTGATAATGACAGGTTTATTATTACATAATTTGATATTTTCATGGTTGCCTTGCCTTAAAATACTCATCATTAGTTCAGGCAGTATGTTACTTAGCTTACCTCTTTAACTTACCTTTCTAAACTTGCTTACACAGATGTATCCCAAAATTCTGGTATCATTATCCAAATTTTTCTCTACAGGATTGTAAATTGTATTCTTAGCTTATCTCTTAATGGATCAAGAATCCACATTCAGACATTCAGATACATTTATCTATGTGTTATTGCCCCAGTAAATTAATGCCATACCTGTTTCAAATTGTTCTCTTCTTATCAAATCTGCCTATACTATTTAATTTATAATGTCTGACCTTATAATGTCTGCTTCGTATGTGATTTTAAGCTAAGATAATTACAGCTCGTAAAGAAAGTTCTAATTTTCTCACAGGTCTCTTATGTCACGAATAATGTTTAATGCTTATGAATGCAGCAACAAGAATTAATCTCTTTCATAATTTAAAAATATTTTTAAAAATCTATGTAAGGGTTTATACACTTCTTGTAAATAATGTCAAAAAGATTAATAATTTTTCACAACCCCCCTTAGTCAATTTCTATTACAACTTTTAGGATTTTCACTTTCTGTCTGCATTGTCGTTTCTTGTCAAAACCACCCTTTCACTAGCTTGAATTTGTCTTTAGCCAAGATTATCCACCTTTCTGTCCCATCCTCTTCACCAGCATCTTCTTCAGACTTCACATTTACTTCAGAAGGCGCAATAAATATGTCCGTTACACTTACTTCCTCTTTCAGAAATGCCAGAATTTCACACACGGATAAACCTGTGAAAAGGGAGAAAGCATTATAATAACTCTTCTGTCCAGCCTAAAAATTATGTAACCTGCCATAAACATTGTGTGGGAGACATAGTAACTATGATTCGGGACCAAGCTATACAAGAGATAAGTTTTAAGATTATAAGGAAACAAAAGTCATATATTGTGAAAGATAGTATTATGTGTTTCTAGATATAAGTCTTTTAACAGAAAATGCATTCAAAAATTCAAACAGCAACCACCAACCTTCTCGACCTTATTTCTGAGAGAAACCAACCTATCACTAATATAATCTGACAATTGTTACCAAGAATAGAAAACAACAGAAGAGTATCATATGACACACCTGCAAAATTAGTTGACATTAGAAACATAGAAAATTAAGCTTGAAATATAAAAGATAGAAATAAATGCCTATAGGTTATAAGTTACATAGAAGACACCCTGTGAATATGGCCCATCTGCTTTTGTGTAGAGTAAGTTAATATAGTTAATCATACCATTAAATTAATTGTGAACATTCCCTAATTCAGCAACTTCTTAAGAAAATAACTTAAAAGTCAGTTTGAGAATGCAAAACAGGATTACTTTAGAAGAATTGGGGTATTTGCTGTCATTTTTAATGACTTCTTCGTTTACATGAACGTTTACAAGTTTAAATTCTCCTTTTTGTCTTAAAATATTTAATTTTATTTTGCGCAAAATCAAATTATAATTAAAGTATATTTATACTTCCAGGATCATATAACACGAATAGGAGTCTGAGCAAGCAAGTTTTGCAAATTCCATTGCTCCAACTTCATTAGTTTCATAGCTACTTATACAAAAGGTACGCTTCTAACACATTTATGCCCAATTTCATCAAGAGATGTTAAGACTTCACAGGGGTTTAACAATTGTTATAACAAAAATTGCACTTCACCAACAAATGTTAGCTTAACACTCGTATTATATCTGTTGTTAAGCTACCAAGACATATTTCTGTTAAGTCGTTAGCAACTGTAGAATTGTCAAGATGGTGGGTGTGAACGCAGCTTTTGATGTCGATTTGCAATATTTAGACCGCTAAATGGAATTCGTAATAGAAAATGGCCTATGAGGTGAAGTGATTTTGAGGAGCTATCGAAGGTTTTCTACAGAGAAATAGACTTCGAATGTTCTTTTTTTAATCTACGTCCTGTAAGGTTAAGTCATACCGGACGATGACTAGAATGGGTGAAATGATGCTCATTTGAGGCCAGGATTCATACAGTTTAAATTTACCCGACATTCTTCTTTCAGGATAAGGGAAAACGTTGGGCAAAACTTTACCCAGGGAAGTCACCCTGTCCGAGATTTGAACTCTGGACCTCTTGAACGTGAGGCAGACATGCTACCATCTACGCTATCCAGGCGGGCACGTAACAAGTTGTTATGAAGGTTACTGAGGAAGCACAAGAGAGGTTAGAACATACATCGGATAGGAATATGCCGATCTCACCTTTTCTTCAAGTATTGGTATTGGGATTTCATTACGGAGGGGATTCGGTACGTACGCCTCCATGTTGGGCCCATTGTTCCTATGCCCCCAAGTGGGGGTGCCCCCAGCAGAAATGATGAGGCGAAGAAGGCAGAGGGCGGCCGACCTAAGGAGCCACGACAGTACATAGGGCAGGGTCCCTACAGTTTACTTGGATAGAAACCTTCCCCGAAAGGCCAGGACAACGAACCCGCTCTCCCACAGCGGGACGTTACGAGCCCAGCAGCCGAGCTCTAATGGTCCCAGGCAGGCGATCCGAACTCCATAGGTCCCGGCTGGTGGTTCCAAAATGGTCCCAGCAGAGGAGCAGAGACCGCCAACCGATCTACCGGAGGAGGAAGCAGTCTTCCTCAGAGCATATCATCCTGCAATGCACCGCCGAGACACCCGCCGACACTTCTACCCTGAAAGAGACCACCAGATGAGAGATGAGTGAAATGATAATGGAGATGAAATGGAGGGAGAGGAAATTCGGGGGATGTAATTAACCTTCCCAGCATTCGCCTAACGACCCGGGAAAACCCCGAAAAAACCCATGGGTCGGGTAGGTCGGCCACGGGTATCGAACCCGGGCCTCCCAAATGCCGGCCAGAGACGAAACCGCCTTAGCCATCCCGCTCGGTGCTTCAAGTATTAATAACTTTGGTATTTATAACTCAGGGTTTTATAATTCACTAATTTTGTGGATAACATACTGTCCACATTCCGTCTTGAAAAGTTCAAGTCACTCATCACTTCTGTGCTTCTTCGCACCTCGTTTTAAATTCACGTAATAATGACGAAGTTGCTTCGTAATTCTGGTTATGGCTTTTTCATGCTAATTAAACTCATTTCCGATCTTCCCCACATCACATCTTTCTGTTTCATAGTTACCGCTTTCGTTGTCTTATTTTCCACAATATCGTTATATTTAGTTGCTAATTTAACTAACAATTATATCTCCATTGATGAGAACCTTGTTCCAGGTTTCTTTTCTGCTTAAGTTTACCCGCCATTTTTCAGCTGTGTAAACGAAATTAAAATCAAAATCCCATGGCAGTACGTTTAAAAAACAATAAGATTCATTCACAGCCTTCTATATCTATAATATTTACAAGTCTCTAAGTGTTAGCAGTGTTTGTTAACATTGTTAGAAAGCAAGTTGTTGAAATTCAAGAATTTTAACTCGTTTGTTAACACTGTAATAAATGCTACGTTATATTTGTTAACTTCCATTCTAATATCTGTTAGTGAAATCGAGCATAAGCGTTTTAAATTTAGAGAAACACAAAGGGAAGAATTGAAATTGAGTCTTTTATTTATGAAAACTCATTAACTGCAGTGGTAACAGAGTGGGATGTATAAGGCAGTTTCGTCTGTGGCGTGCATTCGGGAGGCCAGGTTCGATTCCCGTGGACAACCTACTTGACCCATGGTTTTTTCCGGGGGTCTTCCCAGATTGCTAAGCGAATGCTGGGTAGGTTAATTATATCCCCAAATTTCCTGGTCCTCCATTTCATCTTCATTAACATTTGACATCATCTCTTATCTGGTGGTCTGTTTCAGGGTAGAAGTATCAGCAGGTGTCTCGGTGCTGCATGGCAGGATGATATACTCTGAGAAAAGTGTCACCTCCGATAGCATGGTCTCCGAGACCGTCTGGTGGGCCGTTTCCGGGCCGCAGTAGAGTGGTGGGTTGCCGGTTGTGCTCTCCTGCCGGGGAGATTTCAGCTGGTTAAACATAGGGACCCTACCCTCAGGCTTCTGGGGACGGCCGTCCTCTTATTCCTCTTTCCTCATCCTTCCTCCAGCGGTGCCCCACTTGGGGACATATATACAATTTACCAAAATTCGACCTCCGTACCAAATCCCCTCTGCACCGAAATCTAATCCAATATAACTGCAACGGTTCTCAGCAAGCCATTCTATATTCAGAGCAAAAACCGCTTATGTGTGCTCATATGCCTTTTGATCAGGCATCAGCTTTATATGCCGTAAATCTACGACACGGGACCACCGACTTTACTTCCGATCCGAAGAAATAAGCAGTTTTACACCCTAAAATATCCATCGGTCGTTGCAGGATTTGAACCCGTGCTCTCGGAACTAGAAGCTAGCATGTGAACAATGGTCAACGGAGAACGACAAAATAAGTGTGTGTGTGTGTGTGTGTGTGTGTGTGTGTGTGTGTGTGTGTGTGTGTGTGTGTGTGTGTGTGTGTGTGTGTGTAACCTCAAGAAAAGTTAAGATAAGGAGCCGAATTCCGAGGTAATGAAGGTGGAACAAGAAATATATCACCTATTAAAAGGAGCTGATAAAATTCAAATATTTGTGGAATTAATATTCAGGGTAGTTGAAATTTCTGAAACCTTTATAATAGGTGGATACTGATAAGACAAACACGAACAATATGCAAGTAAAAAGTGAGAAATGGATCATATGGATCAAGTGCAAGGAGGCCAGATGAGAAACTCTATAGTAAGTGATTTCACAGAAAACAGTTTACAGTGAATTATTTACCTGCCTGCATAAATATTAAGATTAAGCAAAAATTTATTTCAGTAACAATTCTGCATTAAGCAAAGATAGATGTAAAATAATTTCTCGCACATGTTCACCTCAAGATCTATAGACCACGGATAGCCTAATTTACGACAAATCTGTTCTCTTCTACCTAAAATGCATGTAAAAAAACTTGTGTGTTAATGTAAATAATATCAGCCATATGTGAGAATGGACTACACCAAAAATGTTTCCCATAGAAATGGATCCAAGTGAGTAGATATCTTGCCCTTTGTTTTCTGAACCATATAACCGTGTTGCCAACTTGATGGTTTCCCCTCTTAATTTAGGAGAAATTAGCTACCCTGTAGGGGAGTTTGAAGGGCCAAGTACTTCAAGGGGTTAATGTGAGGAGAAGTTTGCGTTCTAACGAATTTTGGGATTTCTCGAATACGCACGATGCATATTAAGTAATTTAATGTTAGCTAGAAGTGAAATAAATATTCTTTGCCTTTTTTATTGGAAGTTCTCTATGTATGTGCATCCACAACCTACACTGTTCTCGAATTGGAGAGATAAATAGCGTGACTCATAGCTCCCCAGACGAGGTGACGATAATTAAGTTAGCAATGGCCATTAAAACGGTGTTTGTGGTTCTTGTGAAGCACAATGTGCTATAACCTTTTTTATCCTTTTTCTTTTTGCTACAGGGGTTGTTTTTATTTACACCATATGGCTACTAAACGGCCAAGATCAGCAAGCAGTGTTCTTGCGACAACTGTGAAGAGACAATTTAATTTATACGAAACCAAGTAACTGCTTTGAATTAGTAAGTTATGGGTCATTGATTACAGCGCCACTCACAGAAATGAATGTATGGATAGCATTTCTTGGTCTTGAATGAATGCTGCTGGAGGTAACATCTTGTACCGAATAGTAAAATAGATGGAAAACGTTTATATTCCGCGAAATATGACTTATTAAGCGTTTCAAATGAGAAGAGTTCTCGTCTGTAGCGAATCAGATGACATAGAGCCTCACCGTTGCCACCTCGTTATCCCCACTCTCTTTATATTTCCCTCTCTCTCGTACACTTGAGAGTGTTCTTGGTACTAACGCAAATTGAATTTTCGTAAGTTTTATAACGATGCATTAGTTGAACTACAATTGCAATATTAATATTCCTATATTAAGCAAACGGTTTAAATGTTTAGTTTAAAATTAAGTATAGTTTATGAATTACTTATTTTTCCAATCCAACGAAAATACTAGCGGTGCATCCATATACCTGTGAATGTTAGTTACGTTAAGAGATAATTCGGCATTGTCATTGTCTTCATCGCCTGAGTACTGCAAATACAGTTACTCCAAAAAGTATTCGTCTAATGCATGAGTTTATGTTTGCGGTTGTATGGATAGTGTAAAATCATCAGAATAAAGTACAGCACGGACGCTGTCTTATTTATCGATTAGTGAAAAAGAGAATAGATAAAGAAACACATAGTATATTGTGACTTTGGGGGTTCGTGAAATTAAAAGACCAATTGCACCACTCAAGAATGTGCTTTATTCCCACCGAATTACAGTCGGAACACTTGCCGATTACACAGAATTACGTAATGCACACAATTACATTTCACCAGTTCGTCTGTCACAAGTCCACTCTGCACTCGCAGTCACGCACACTCCTCCGATGCACGTTCACAGTCTTCCGGTCCGTTAACTCACTCGGTGCTCCTCACGGCTACTCGCCAAGAACTGAACTCACTCAAGAGCCAAGAGCAGATGCAGGTCGCCCGCGTTCTCCCGGGCGGAGGGTTACACGCCATGATACCTATCCGCTGTGCGGATTTACTCGTGCGGTATGATAGATATGTGTTTATGCGCAAGCTTGCGTGTCGTTTAATAAGACGGCGCATTTGGTCTCTAATGATGCTTCTGGTAACGGGATATTCCCCCTTAGGGAGGGAGGGGACAGTGCCCGTTCCACCTTGCTTTGTGCGGTCGCTAGCGATCCGTCAAGCAGTGGTGGAACCAGTAGCGAGAGACCGGATGGGAATTAAGGTGTTAAGGTTTAACAAGACAAGGTCGTGCGCGCGCTCCAGAGCACAACTTCAGGTGTTAACCTACCAGCCATGGCCAAGGCGTGAGGTGACCTGGCGGTGATTGGTAGGGGCAGGAGGAAAGGCAGGCTCTACCACCCAAGGGCGTCCTTGGGTAGGTGATAGCTCCTCCGTCTCCTGGGGAGACGGTGGTCGTATTGACCAAGTGAATTCACCAGCTGGTTGGGATGGGGGGTGATCTCGGCATACAACGTGCGTGTTTGTTCACGCACGACGTCTTCGACGTATGGTATGCCAGACTGAGTGTGCGCTGAACTTACTCGCCACTGCAGCCCCTTTTTATAGGAATATCGCTGTTTCTGGAAATCTCTCGGTTCAGTGAATCATCACGAAGGTTCGAGTCGGCAGGGGGAGGGGAAAGAGGCCGCCAGTGACCAGTGACACTTCCCTAATCATCCTCTCAATTAGTGACCGAGATAAATGGGTAGGCGTGGTCCAAATGCCTCCTATCCCTTACTCAGCGGTCAGTTGGTCGTGCTTTCCGATAATTGGGTGACAATATATTCACATAAACATAGTTGAACACTCAAAAGTAAATATATGCAATATAGGATGCAAAATCGGTATTCGTCTGCATACTGAAAATGGTGTAGAATGTTACGCTTAGTACTTAGTAGGCCCTCCATTCCTCTTTATAATCTCTTGCATTCTCCTTGGCATGGATTTCACCAAAGATTGTGTTGCTTCCACTGTAATTTTACGCCGTTCCTCTAGCAGAGCGTTCCTTGGATGCTTTATATTAGATATCTGATGATTCCTAATATTTTTATCCAGTGTATTTCATGTATTTGAACTGCGGTGATGTCGGCATCCATCGTGGAGTATTATACAACAGCCATAACCTTGCATCTAGAGCTGTGTGTTTTGGATCATGATATTGTGTGAAAATATAATCTTCAGAAAGACCCATATTATTCATACTTCTGGACAGATGTGTTTTTAGGATGTTTATGTAAACCTTATGGCTCATAATTCCATCAATAAAACACAAATCCCCCACACAATTTGCACTCGTGCAGCCCCAGGCAAGTACTGAACCGCCTCCATGTTTAACGAACCTGTTAAGTTTTTCACCTCAAACTGACAATTCTATTTTCTCCACACTATTACTTGTCCTTTTGACTTAAAGAGCTCAAATTGACTCTCGTCAGTAAATAAAAACTTCTTCAAGAAATCAAACCCATCGTATTTATCTTCTTTTGCCAAATCATCTCGCTTCTTTTTGTTGATTTTATTGATGTATAGTTTTCTACGGGCTGTTCGGCCTACATACTCAGCTTCATAAAGTACGTTTCTTACAGTTTGTGCTGAAATAGACTTTCCTGTGTGTGTGTTTGAACTGTAATAGCAAGTTTTGGAGCACTTAGTTTAGGATTTTTCTTGGCTTTGGGACAGGAATTTGGGACCATTCGTCGTTAATTGGTCTCCATCTTCATCAGCTACACGTTCGGGCGCAATTTGGGACAGGATTTCTATGTTGGACGCATAATTCTTTCTCTTCTCGTGTGAGTTTTTGCGGCTATCTATTTCCTCTGGTCACCAATTGTATCATCTTATTCCAAATAAGAGTCATGATATATCTGTTTTTCAAGGCGTGGTTCGGAATAAAGTTTCGGAGAAGTCAAATTTTGTAACTATTTAATTGTATTATTGAGATTACATTTTACTTGAACTTCCTTTCCCAGTCACTTCCAACATATCGATAAATTCTTACTTTGTTATATTTATACAGATTAAATGTTATTGATCTTGCACCACTATTCATCACACTCCACCATTACAACACATACTTCTCTCTACCAAGATTATTGATTTATCGTAACTATCGTTACTCCTCTCTTAATTTTGTGATTGGCCGATTTAATACCACGTCACAACATTACGTCATATTACGTCATACAATTAATACTTCGGCCAATCACACAATTACATACATTTTTACATATTTAAATTATTAAATATATTTACATAATCATTTTTTATAAATTTATAAACTTTTCATTCTTCAAACATAACCCAAAAGTACTGTTACAGCTTAGTAACTGTCGTTTCTCCATCTTGGATGGAACTGCAGGACGACCGTTTCTTGATTGATTTTCGTAAGTTTTATTTTGATCAACCTGTATATAATAGTCTTCACTGTACTGGTAGGTCTTCCAATGTTTTCTCCAATTCCTTGAATACATTTTCCGTTTTTAAATAACCTGATAGAAATTTCTGTCTCTTCTTTTGAAGTTTCACGGCGTTTTCGACCCATATTACTTAAATGACAGTCAACTGCTTTGAGAACAGAGTTGGAAACTGTCAACGACAGTGGATGAAACAGAACTACATAAGAAAAGGGAAGGGGTGTGTACCAGCGAGGCACCATACCTAGGATCTTGTTTACTAGACGAACCCCTGTTTGGCATCAAATGGGATATGATTTTAAATAAGGTACAGATGTTCACTAATTAAGCAATATATGAACCCAAATTGCGTTTTATTTTTAAATCTAGATATCAACCAATGTAAAAAAGTAGTTATTGTTCGCTTCTTATCTATATTTTTCTGATTGTGCTTGTCATATTCTGTGTGCTATGATTAGACGAACACTTTTTGGAGTATCTGTATATGATGCTAGGTTTCAAAAACTCGTTACGTGCTATTCCTTTAGAAAAGTCGTCTTCTCGTAGTTTATCTGATGTCTCGCGCAGTTCTCTCAGTCTTGTTGTGTTCCTTGTCAATTTCTTCGTGAATAAGTCGTTCAAAGTCAGTCAGTTTAAAATAATTATTCCTATTTCAAAATAATTTGAGCCCACATTAACTCTATTGGATTGTTATGGCAGTAGTAAGGGGGAAGGTGGATCGTGTCTCATTGATCCAACTGATATAGGTACCTTTTCATGGAAGAGAACTGAATAATGCTGCTTAGAACTCTCTAGAGTAAATAGAGAATAAAAACCATTCATAAACAAAGATATAATGTGACCAGACACGTTCTGCCAGACTAGCAAGAAGTATAACGTTTCCGCTCATCAAATTTAACAAATACCTTGGCTTATTCAAAGTACATATTACTTTCATCACGTCATGTCAAATGTTTACGTTTCAGCTCTGAGTAATTTCAAATATACGTTCACGCATACATGCCTACCAATAATTACAGTGCTTACGTCGCAATGCATTGTTATAATATAATGGTATCTACTATATTTATTTGTATTAGGAAAATTATTTGAGCTAAAAATGTGGGTTTTTACGGTTATGTTAAATGCATTATTCTCTCCTTACTTATGGACCAGCTTTTGCAAAATCTACATTTTTGTCTTACTGAGAAAAGTATTTATTTGAGATTGATTAGGTTGGCGTTCATCACATACCACTCAGAGGAAATGCAATACGAAAACAACGCAGGACTCCGATTGGTTGCTAACCTGGTAGCGCTCTAGGACAAACATCATCCCATTTGAAACACATAATAGTCTCCTAACATAACATTTAATAAACTATGCTGTTTTTTGTAATACAGTGCGATCCATATAAACCTGAACCATTTCAATAGGCCTTAACCTTTGAACCAATAATAGGACACACGTGCAACTTTGAGAAAATATAATACACAATTGGGAGATTACATTACACTATTTGCATCTCAGAGAGTCTGTTGGAAGTGTCCTCCAACATCATCTATACATGTTTGCATTCGTCTCACCATATTCTCTGAAGTTTTATGGAGAGTATCCTCGCCAATGTTACTTATTTCGGTTGGAATGGATTCCTTGAAAACATCAATTGTCCGTGACCTATTCTTGTACACTTTATTTTTAGATACCCACACAAAAAATTCCGGTGAGATTAGGTCAGGGGATTTGAGGGGCCACAGACTTTTTGAGATTTTTCGATTATCAAAGAAGCTGGTTACAAGTTTCATGACATCATTAGATGTATGGCACGTTACTGCATCTTGCTGGAAATAACCTTTCCTCAGTTTGATGTCATCTCCGTAAAACTTCAGAGGATATGGTGAGATGAGTACAAACATGTATAGATATGGTGGAGGACACTTCCAGCATTTTCTCTGAGATGTATATAGTGTAAGGTAATCTCTCAATTGTATATTAAATTCTTCCAAAGTTGCACGTGTGTTCTAATATTTATCCAAAAGTTATGGCCCATTGAAGTGGTTCATTTTTATGTGGATCGCACTGTATTAGGTCTGTAAGTATAGTGCCTAAGAACTGCTATTGTTTATTTGTTTACATGCGGTCACTGCATTGTGTAGAAATTTGCTTCTGCTACACCAACCTCTAGCTTTCAATGTTTACGTTTTTGTAATTGTTCTTTTCTAGGTAAATGAATATGGTAATTAAAAGGAAAGACGAATGAAACAGGAACCATATTTAAGCACTCTAGGTTTATAAACTATAGCACTTGTAACAATAAAATACGTTGCATATTTGATTGCATAGGGGTTAGAGGTAGTTAAACTGAAGGCCCACCAGTAGCCGGAGCACAGCACCACAATGGGGTATAGAGAGAAATGGATGAACCAGGAACTCGAAGCGTGATCAGATGCGGACGACGATGAGCGCTAGCAAGAATGCGGTCCGTAACTATTCCAACATGGCTCGATTATGATGACGGGCAGCTCTTCTTAAAAATACCCAACTCGGGGTGGGGGGTTCTCAGTGTTAGGCGAGACATATGCATCCAAAGATTTTTTTTTTCGCTATTTGTTTGTTTTTCCACTTTACAGCAGTTCACCCTAGGTCCCTGCTTTCCAGAGATTCCTGTCGTTCCTTTGTCTTTCTTCCGGTCCCCTCTTCTTCATATGGCCACGTTCTTCTGGCTCTTCCCCGCTTTCTTCTACTCGGTACTTCCCACTTTAGAACTTTTTTTTTTTATTTTTACTTGTTCCATTTATACCCCGCCTTTAACTACAATGGTCATATCGGCGGCCGTTCTCCTTTGGAACATATCGAAGTTGTTAACTCGTTAGGTTTTAATCATTACATCACACACAGATTCACACTCTCATTCATACTTCCAGACTCTGAGGAAGATGGGGAATTATCTTGGTCGGAGAAAAATCCCCATCTCCACCGCCGGGAATCGAACCCGGGACCCCTAGCACGGCAGGCAGGTGCTCTATCGACTGAGCTACGACGCCAGCCACTTTACAACTTGTCTGGGCCACCGTTCTTCCGGCATCCGTTGTACTTGTCCATACCACTGTACAGCTCTACTGGACATTCTGTCTATAACAGTTTCTAGTTCGTCTATTTCATGTCTAATGCATGCGTTTCTGACATGTTGTAACATTGATGTCCTCATACGTCTTCGAAGGCAATCTATTTCTGTCGCTAATATTCTCTTCTGCACTCTTCCATTTAATGTCAAACTTTCGGACACATATGTAATTATTCTTTCTATTATTTCTTTTAGATTTGTTGTTTAGTATTTCTAGTCAAATTCCTACTCCATAAAAGATTGTTCAAACTTCTAATTGCCTTCCATGCTCAATTTACCCTATTGATAAAATCTTTTTCGCAAGTGCCATTATCTATTATGGATCCTAGGGACTTAAATTGTTCGACACATTTAATTATCACATGATTTACATGCAGATCTTTCAAACTTCCTCCTGTTTTAGTGGCATTTATTTTGAATCCGCCTGCTTCAAATGCATTTATTAATTTTCTAATCATATATTCTATATCATCTTTATGCTGTGCTATTATAATCTAGTCATCTGCACATAATAAATTGTGCCGTAAACGGTCATTGATGTTTAGTCCCATTCCCCTACATGACTTATTCCACTTTCTCAACACCTCTTTTATAAATATTTTAACAAGGAGGCATGGATGTTAAGAGCTACCTGGCAGAGCAGAAGACCAGCGTGTCATGTAAGCCAAGAGAGCAACAAGGTAAACACAAGTAAATGTAGCCAAAAGTTGTAAATTATAAAAGTTTGCAATATGCAGAATAAAAATCTAATCTAATAAATATTTTAAACGGTGTAAGTGACATGCCACAACCTTGTCTTAGTCCAAAGAAAATAAAAAGGTTAATTTTGTGGTAATGTTAACATATATGGAATGCCTGACGATGCTCTTGATGGCGAGTGTGCAAATAACAACCTTTCACATGCAATAACGAATATAAAATACATTCACTGCGTTATTCTGCTTTTTATCTTTTAACTCCTGCAATGTATAATACGTCCATGCTGTTTTTGTAACCGATCGTTGCTAGCAGTCAAGCATTTCGTGTCTATTATTGTATAGATAAATCTCCCTTACCCCTGCAGGTAGTATTCGCATGTTTTTCTGCAATGTTTTACTAATGCTTACTTCAGGGAGCTTATAATTCATGCAATGTATAAAATATGACCTCGCTGATTTTGCAACGTGATTACGAAATGGACAAGCGTTTCGTGTCTGCTATTTTAAAAATCACTTTCTCTAATCTTATCCAAACAATTCTTGCATATGCTTATTCCTAAATCTACGTTTTATATTACGGGCGCAGAACTTCTGGAACGATGACCCTGAATCGTCAACCCAGCTGCCGAGTTAGCGACTTGATACCAATGCGACAAAATCACTTTGCGTACTCAGCACGAGCAGCGAACAAAACGTTGTACAGTCTGCAGCGAAAGTGTGCCTCATCTATTATGTATTTCAAATGGGAAGAGTTCTGGCCTGTAGCGAATAGATGCGTTAGAGCCTTCAATGCTGCCAACTCGTTACCCCCACTTTGTTTATGTTTCCCTCTCTCTCGCACACTTGCGAGTCTTGGCGCTAAACGTAAGGAAACGAAAATTGAGTTTTCCAAAGTGTCGCGGCAACGGGCATAAAAAGGTTTCGGCGCACTATATTACGCAAATGGTTTATTTATTTAGTTTAAAGCTAATTATAGTTTATGAATTACTTTTTTTATAATCCAACGAAAATACAGGCAGTGCATCCATATAGATGAGAATGAAATAATTCGTCATTGTCATTGTCTTCATCGTCTGAGTACTGCAAATTTATGATGATAGGTTCCAAAATCTCGTTACGTGCTATTTCTTTCCAAAAGTCGTCTTCTTGTAGTGTATCTGATGTCTCACGCAGTTTTACCAGTCTTGTTGTGTTCCTTGTCAATTTCTTGGTAAGTCGTTCAACGCCAGTCAGATTGAAAGTATTATTTCTGTTTGCGACATAAATTGAGCCTACATTAACTCAACTGGATTGTTCTGACAGCAGTAAAGGGGAAGGTGGATCGTGTCTCACTGATCCTGCTGATACACTTTTTCATGGAAGAGTAACTGAATAGTGTATTTCGGCTTATTGCTTTGAACTCTCTGGAGTAAATAGTGATTGCAAAGCATTCGTAAACAAAGATATGTGACCAGACACGTTCTACCAGTCCAGCAGGAAGTGTATCCTCTCCTCTCATAGAATTTAACAAACACCTTGTCTTATTCAAGGTACATTTTTTTTCAGTTTACCTCCTCCAAAATTAAGTCATTTTGGATTATGAATGAAATGGGTGAAATAATGCTCAAATGAGTGCGGGGTCCACCGAGCTTAGGGTTACCCGACATTCGTCTATCAGGATAATGTGACTTTGCGGGTTCGTGAAATTAAAAGTCAAATTCCACAACTCAACAATGTTCTTTATTTTCACTTAATTACTGTCGGAACACTTGCCCATTACACAGAATTACGTAATGCACACAATTACAATTCACCAGTTCGTCTGTCACAGGTCCACTACATCCGCAGGTCCGATGCACGTTCACAGTCTTCTTGTCCGTTAACTCACTCGGCGCTCCCCACGCTGCTCGCCAAGAACTGACTGACCTCCAGCCCGATGCGTTGCTTATATAGCACCAACTGGCCAATCTAGAAGGTTCCGGATTAGATGAAATATCCTGTATGTTCGAGAACTCAGGGGGGAGCGGAAAGAGACGGCACAGTAATGTTTTTTTCAGCCACCCCTCGTTACCGCTATAAGACAAATGGATGGGCGCGATCGAACGCCTCCCGTCCGGCCCCATCGCCGGCCGGCTCCACAGGAAGTCCCGACGTTCGGGTAACAATAGGGAAAACCCACGGAAAACCCTTATCCAGGTAACTCACCCTGGCCGAGATTCCATCTCGGGACTTCTTGAACGTGAGGCAGACACACTACCATCTACGGTACCAAGGCGGGTTTATCACGTCATGTCAAATATTTACGTTTCATTTCTTATTAATTACAAACATACGTTCACGCATACATGCCAACCGATAGTGATATTCAATCCAGTGCTTACGTCGCAATGGTATCTATTTTATTTATTTGTATTATGAAAGCTATTTGAGCTAAAAATATGGGTTATTTACGGTTATGTTAAATACTTTTACTGTCTCCTTCTTCATGATTAGTTTTTGCAAAATCTGATATTTTATCTCAGCGCGAATAGTGTTTATTAGAGATTGATTAGTTTGGCGCTGGTCACACACCACTTAGGGACAATGCAATATGACAACACTGCAGGACTCCGATTGGTTGCCCACCTAGTAGCGGTCAAGGACTAACATCATCCTATTTGAAACACATAACACTTGTATTTTCAAGAGGGCAGTAAACAGTGTTTATTATATTTCATTTTGTGATATTAACAACAATAGCTCCTACGTTTTCAAAATTCAGTGGCTAGAGAAATAATTTAAATATCGTTGACTTAAGGAAACAATAAGCAGAAATTACGTTGACCTTGAACTCTGTCTCTCTTTCCCCCTTCTATTTTTAAATAGATAGACGAATGCTGAGGTGCTTATTTCCATCCTATGTCGACAGCTGACCTAATTTGGGTCAGAGAAACGTAACTGCTTAACTTGATTATGAAGCTGTATAGATACGTGCTTCTTAAGTCGACAGATTTGAATTTTAAGGCCGGTTTCCAAGAAGAGCTGACTTTATTTGGGTCAAAGAAACGCAGCTACTTAACTTGATTATGAAGCTGTGTAGATCTGTGCTTCTTAAGTCGACAGATTCCAATTTTTAAGGCCGGTTTCCAAGAGGAGCTGACCTTATGTGGGTCAAAGAAACCTAATTACTTAACTTGATTATGAAGCTGTATAGATCTGTGCTTCTTAAGTCGGCAGATTTCAATTTTTAGGCCGGTTTCCAAGAGGAGCTGACCTTATTTGGGTCAAAGAAACCTAACTACTTAACTCTTCAACTCCTCTTTCGCCCAAGTCAGTAGCTAGATGGTAGCATGTCTGCCTCGCGTTCAAGAGGTTCCGAGTTCGAATCTAGATCAGGGCGAGTTATCTGGATAAGACTTTTTCCGGGATTTTCCCTTGTCCTAAAAGACGAATGTTGGTTAACTCTAAGCTCCATGGGCCCTGGGTCCATTTGAATATCATTTCACATATTCCATTCATCGTCCGATATGGCTTAAAATAGTTAAAGGAATTAAATTACAAAAAAAGGTCATCTTGGAAACCGGCCTTATAATGGAAATCCGTCGACTTAGGAAGCACTGATCTATACCGCTTGATAATCAAGCTAAGTAGCTACGTTTCTTTGACCTTATTAAATTTCTATACTCACACCATCTCCTGACTTGGCATATAATTTACTGAAAGCAGTCTATTGTTCAGTAATGCGAATATTGATAGTGTTTTGTCTTTGTATTTGTGTTATATCCAGTGATTCATTTTGTGGTTATAATATTTAATAAACATCCTGATGATGGGAGAGATGCACGCTTCCGAAACGTCCATTTCTAATCGTCTTTTCATCTGGCTTGCTTCCCGAGAAGAACTTGATAGTTTATTCTGGTTTTATTTTAGTTTTTTGTTTCCTTTTTATTGCAGGTAATTAATTGTGTTATATTGATTTCAATATATTAACAGTTTGAAATATACGTCCTGATATAAAGAATTGGGTACCAGGACGGAGTATTTCAGATGTTTATTAAATTATTTACTCGTTTATTTTGTCTCTGAGATCGGAATTTGAATTTTATTCTCGCACAAGGACACAGAAACACATACACTAATCTTTTTATGACTTTTTTATTTTTTTTATTCAAAATAGCTGTGCATTTATAATAACAGATTTGGTTATCTGATAGAGCAAATAAAAGCTATCGTTTCTGTACTGTGGTACAAATATCTATTTAGGAATAATGTTTTAAGCCCACACTCTTTTTAATGAATTCTTTAAATACATGCGGTATTTAATTTTTCTCAATAAGTGTACTTTAACACAAGAGTGTATGCACAAGCTGTTTGAAATCATTACAATAATCCGTTTTCAACTGTCGGTGAATTTTATTCTGCTAGGTTTAATCCGCAAGCCAGTTAGCAGGGGTTATATAATTTACTTACATAAATGTACTTGCGTAATTTCACCATTCTGAAACTGACAATTTAACGGACCGGAAGAAAAAGTCGTTCTGACTAACCTTCTTCATTCTTTTTCTTACCAATACCTAACAGAGGAATTAAGAGATTAATACGTATTTCTCACTCAAACTACGATGCACAATATTCATTGGAAATACAAACTTCCACATTCTCGAATTAAAGTATAGTATTTTAAAAATGCTCCGTGAGCTGTATATTGCTTCTGTGAACAGCATAAATTAAAATCCAAAGCTTCGGTGATGACGATGACGACGACGACGTTGATGATGATGGTGATGATGATGATGGTGATGATGATGGTGATGATGATGATGGTAATGATGATGATGATGATGATGATGATGATGATTGCAACAACATTTCTATTCGTAGTTAATTTCTCTCCATCTTAATCGGCCCCGCGGCCGGCGCCATGTTTAGCAGAATTCTTCGTTATATATTATGTAGCACTTATTCAGCACAATCTTTTCCCATTTCATGTCAGTTTTTGCGGCTATTAGTTTCTTCAGGTCACTAATTGTATCGTCTTGATTTTGAAGCGGGCTTTCTTTCCTCGTCACAAATATGTGCACTCATCACTATCAAGATTACAGGATAACTCCTTTTGAAGGTTATTCATTTTCCGTTACAAAACCTTTATATTCACTACGACATTTTTCCATCCTCACGAAACAAGATTACAGAACATATATCTCTCAAAATTATTGATTTTCTTCTTCTACCCAAAACTTTTCATCTTTTCACATCAAGCAAAATTATTGATTTTGTTTTCTCTTAGCAACCGTTCATCATTTTTTTTTATATTGTACTTACATGGCCTACTAAATAGATCAGAAAATAAAACTCATTGAACAAAAACTACAGTTACATTAAATGATGATGATGATGATGATGATGATGATGATGATGATGATGATGATGATGATGATGATGATGATGATGATGATGATGATGATGATGATGATGATGATGATGATGATGATGATGTGTATATAAAGGCGTTCAACTAGGAGGTCAACAGTACCCTTTAGAGAAAGTAAATCATGGCACTAGCCAGATATAAATTTAACTATAAATTATAAAAACAAAACGTGACAAATAAAATAAACGTGCACAATTACGAAGAAAACAATGAAAGACTATAAATAGCAATTAATAAAACGCCAAAAGGTTAAAAACCGCTTTCTCTATTAAATTCCCCAACTTAGCATAAAAAAAACAATTTTAAGACTGTAGTATAGCACAGGAGAGAAAGTCTCTGGGGAATGAGACACAGGGGTTTGGAAGAGGTTCCCACACCCTCCCTGGCAGATTTATGACACCCCATGTCAGTTCAGTTACAGACCATTCAAAAACATTCTGACAGCTTCTACTTTTGTGATTGAATCTTCTCGGTTTTAGTGTACAGAGTGAATAAGGCGCATGTTTTTTTTAATGGTTCTGCTCCTTGTGTAGCATACGTTCTCTCTCACACACATTCGCTCTCCTTGTGTCACTGTGGAAGGAGGCGCATTCCTTTAATGCAGCTTCTTTGCATTGCTGTACAGTACCTGCCCGGCGGTCGCCGAATCAATTTGCCCCTTTTCTTCGCTGTTAGGCTAACACTCTTTTTAGAAGGTTTATCATGCCTCTTTTTCAGTGTCATTCTGGCAGTGAAAATCTTCTTTCTCCATATCCTTTATGGAGGAGGACCGCTTCTGAACTGAAAATTTCGTTTCGTGAGCCTCGAAACAGCGAACGACGAAGATGATATTGGCCGAACTGAGTCGTCTGCAGATGATTCCTCAGAAGAAGATCTAGGAGGAGATTGTCATTGACATCTATGCTGGCTAGCTGTCTTTTTACTGGTCTTACTATTTTCTCCAATAAAGTCAGTTCTTTCATATAAGGTCTTGAACTTCCTTGCCGATGCATTATATATTACTGGTTCACATGTTCTCGAAGTAGATGCTTTCGGCGTTGAATTGGCTGAAACGCTCTTCTTAGGACTGGATTAGGTTGGCGTGCTCACTGTTGTTCATGCTGGTGTCTGTTCCTTTGGTGTGATGGCTGTGATATTGGTGTGATTTTTTTTTTTTTAATGTTGTTCCGTTTAAGTCGCCAGACTGCACTATAGGACAGAAGACCGACGAATATACACAAACTTCTAAGACTTCTAAGAAGGACACTTTCTGTGTTACCCAGATCTCTTAGATCGCCTTTTCCTCCATAAAACGGGGTCATTCTCTGGAGTTCGATGAAAGATTGGTTACCTCTGCAATTGGTACATGTTGCAGGTGAAGTACACGCATCATCGTGCCTAACTATCCAAAAGTCCACGCAGGATTGCAACCAAAGATTCGAAAATACCAATGTTGGTACATGGGTTCAATTGCCTCCATGAAGGTGACAGAAAATCACCGTACCTTTAAGTAAGTTTTCATAAAACTTATCTGAATATTTTTATTTACTCAGAAATTATAATAAATATTTTAATTAAAAGGCACCATATTATAAATATTTTCATGAAAAACTATGTTTTTTCAACAATGGCCCCCAAAGTTCTTTTCAATCTGAGTGATTTTTGCACATATACTGAATAGATCTTACTACACAACAGCGCCAATAGTTTATTCGAATACTTCACTTCATCTGATTACAGTTGGTAGAAAGTTGAGTGTGTTAAAGAGCTCTCGAGTGCTCCTATATCCAGAGGTAAACCTCTTTGATTCTAAACTCCAGAGATTTTCTCAGATTTATTGTTTAAAACTGTTGCGAACTTTTCGTTAATTAAATCACAATCGTATACTTTTTAACGGTACCGGAGCTTCACAATTACCTCATTCAGTAATATCTACGCAAAACATAACAACAAGAACAGGATCATAGTGGTAACATTCTGAACCTTTTCATTATTCTGTAGGTCGCATTAAACTTCATGTTTATTGTGACAGTGGTTCTTATCAACTTGAAATTTACATAATTCAGTGTTGATGAATATCAACCTCACCTAACTGATATGGAGGTCGACATAGATGCGTAAAACAACAAATACCTCTTTGTGCGTTATTATACTTACCACAAAAAGGTATATTAACTTTACTATCATTATCTCCTGCCTAAAATACCTATAAGCATGTATTGTATTCCAAATAAAATTCATATCGAGACTCAATTACTATTTAAACTCATGCTCAGAGACCTCATTAAAAAGGGGCTTTAAAATGTATATTTATACGTGTGTGTGCTAACATCATAACCTAAAAACAAAACGTTCATGAGTAATTAACTTGGGATTTAAGTTTAATTTCTTCCAAAGGCGTGACAACAAAATCCACAAAACCACAACTGTTCGAACGCTTTTGCATTATTGTAATATCTCTAACGATTTTGCATAAACATTGCATAGATATTTACAAATAAGAAAGTATATATTTAATGTTATTCTAATTGGTTGTGTTACTGTGCATGTCTTTCTTCTTAAGTAAAACTGGAAGTACCTTTATACACTTTTGTATTTGTAAACCAAAACTGATAGACAAAAGCTTAAAACATATAAATGTTTTTGTGACACACTATTTATTTCAATATGGGTATTTTTGATGTTATCCAATTCAAAATATTCATAATTATTGATTATCTTTTTTCAGCACTACAGCTGTTCAGTTGTTTCACACATGTCATTTTTTTTTCTGATTTATTAGCTGTAGTTCACCATGCCCCATTACTTAAGTAATATCACATGAATTATATAACTCTTTGTTTATGTGTATGTTGGTACTGACTAATGTACATATTTTCAAGTTATGCTTCCATATTAACTATAATAGCTCAAAGTCTATTTTATGAGCCTATAAATTCAAGTGTTGTTTTATTATATCACTGTTGTTTACAGGTCAGTTATTTCTGCTTTTAGTTTACACTTAGAAGTCACTGCTCTATTCTATATTTAGTCTCATATTCTGTATTTAGAATTTTAATATGTCTTAGAATTCCAGTGCTGTTTTTCTGGCTTTTTTTACTTCACTTTACGCACTCAAAAGATTCCACACATGCAATTTTTCTTCTACTTCCTTAAGCTTTGAAGAGAAACGCCCGAAACTCTTAAGTATAACAATGTTAGGAACTGTTCTTACTTATCATTATAGCAATAATAATTATAATATCGAAATACGAGATTAAAATTGCGAAAAATATTCTTTCTCATTAATTTTATGTTTTCTAAACACTAAAGTACATATAAACTCTGCTCTGAACACTTTGTCTTAAATATTCTTTGGAATCGAAATATAGATATATGTTTATATTCGTAAAATTTAAGTTTTTCATCAAACGAACTTTAGTTCTTTAATAATTACACTGGGCGACAAAAAATAATTTTTGAATGTTTCGACCACTTCATGAAGCAATTCCTACTAATTTTGGGTTGAGAAAAACAAATATGACAAAGAAAAAATTTTATTAGCTCTAGTTTCTATGATATACACAAGGTGGAAGTATTACATATTAACGGATTGAGAGAAAAGAATACATTTTGATTACGTACATGCTAACAATAATGAAAATGCATTTGATTTTTTAAACTGGTAATTACATGCTGAGAGTTCTAAATTGCTGGAAAAGTACTTCGCAGATAGTCGTGTCTGAAGAGAATCATGTGGTGGCCTATTGACTTCGTCGTCTTTTAGCTTGCCTCTTGTGATGGAGTTCCGCACAATCCCTATACAAAGACCAACAGTAATCCGCAAGCATTACTTCAATCCAACAGCCCTGATATCTTTGTTCCATAACAGAAATGTCCTGATGGAATGTCTCCCCATGTTCATCACTAACAGCTCCACAACTAGGAGGGAAAAAGTCTAGGTGGGCGTGGAGAAAATGGATCTTAAGGGACATGTTGCATCCAAGGTTACGGTATCTTTGCAGAACCACTGTCACCAAATGCTTGTAGTTGTCATCTCTTTTGTTGCCTAAAAATCCATGAAGGCTTCCCAAGTCTCCTTTTCTTTCCCCTCCAAAATTTGGTCAAGTGCAGGATCCTTTACAAGTTCTCTTATTTGTGGTCCGACAAAAATGCCTTCCTTTTGCATCACTTAATTTCAAAAATTTCTCTCTGATTGTGTTTTGCTATTTGACAAGTGTGCCAAATCCCCCCAAAAATTCTCCCAAATTTAAAATATTCACTCTAAAATATGAAATGTCACTTTATCTTCAAAACAAGAGCTAATCTATCATTTTATGGTGATTTTTTAATTCAGCGGATGGAAATACTTGTAAATTCAATATTTTTAAGCCCGAATCATTTTCATTGTTGCCCAGTGTTATTATTATGTAACTTGCGAGGTAAGTTGATGTTTATTTTGACGGCACGGGATTAAATTTCAAGACCATGATAAGCACCAAACCTTGCTCATCCCATATATAATTTTATCCGTTACCTAAACAAATTCGACTAGAATTAGGAATTATAAAAAAATTAAAAATTGGCTATGTACTTTATAGACGTCGTACGTTTCTTGTTTTTCAGACAACTAAAGAAAAATTGAACATCGGACTAAGCCATTTCCAGGTAATCGATAGTCAAAGAAATTATAATGACACTATATTGAGTTGGTGTTTCTGAAGAATAGTGTGCTTTTGTCTCGCAAATTTTAGCTTTATTCTTCTGCTTGAATTGCTATATTGACTCTAGTGGAGATAATTTGACTTTTAATGGAGGTTATATCTTACAGTAAAAGGTCTACTCTTCAGTAACAAAATTATCGCGTAATGATGTACTTTTTCTTATGGAGGTGGATAAAATAATTCGCTCAAAAATTAATACCTAGAAAATTAGTAAAGTTATTGTAGTGAACATTTGAATATATGCTACTAATTTGGTGTATTATTTTCGGTATACATTGTGAAAGCATATAAATATGTAATTTATAATTTAGGGCAGTGCATAGCGAAGTCCTTAAAACATCAGCATACCCTGGATATCTAAATCGAAATTCAGGCTTCTGACTTAGTTAAACTGAAGTGTATAGAAGAATAGGGTCTGTAAGAGTAGCAATATACAAATAATTTGCATTGATTAGGGAAGGCCACGTAATGTAGGTATTTATTTTGCACTATTTATGACACAGTGTTTTTATCCGCAGGGTTTCTGCAGCAGCCAAACTGGACGTGTAGAAGAACGCCGCTCGTCACCCCTTTTCTCAACCCCTCTTATATCCATCCAGCTGATGAACTACGACGTTCAAAAGGGTGCCATGTTCTTCTCTATTCCTTCACTAAACTCGATTTTCATCAATCACTGGTGTCGGCGATATGGTTCGCTGCTTCTCAGTCGCGTTAATATGTCCTAGTGCGTGTTACACGTCCCTCCTGAAAACCTTCCATGTTAGGCTGAGTCCTTTCATGTCCTGACTTGTACATCCTCACCCTACAGGAGATATCCTACATATGAAGGCTTGATTATTATGCTGAAATTATTACTGAATAAAAATAGTTTTATAAAGAAATGACAGAGATCGCATTGAATAATTACCATTTTCAAAATCAGTGCGTAACACAGGAAGACTGAATTAACAGCGAGTTCTGTGTTAAAGAAAAGCAATTAGTACAAGTCAGTGTAACTAAGGTAGTTAGGGTTCTAGTCAAATCATCTCTACATGAAAACTTTGGCCCGAAGTGTACTTTTGAATCAGTTATGTTTAAGTCTCAAGGTGTATACAGAAACTCATGTAAACAAAATTCTTAAAATTAGAACAATATGACATTCTTAGAAATCTATAGTACAAATAATTAAAAGCTTATACAGAAATACAAAAAATAATCATAAATACAGGCACGATAAAAACAGAAGGAATAAAAGTAAATCAAGGAGTAAGACAGGGATGTAGCCTTTCTCCCACACTATTTAATATATACTTGGACGGTTTGATAAAAACTTGGAAAAAACAAGTGGATGAAGGAATATAGCTAAATAGAAATAAAAACTTAAATGTGGTGTCCTATGCTGATGATGTACCAATAATACAAGAAAATAAAGAAAGCCTTCAACTTTCCATGTATAAAATGTATTTACTGAGAAAAGAGTACAATCTAAATATATCCACAAAGAAAACGAAAATAATGTAACATCGAGGAAAATATCCTGTAAGATCAAATATTAACTTTGCAAATAAATTCCTGGAACAGCTTTCGAATTTCAGCTATTTGGGCTGTGATGTAAGCTTTGACTTAGACAAAGACATAGAAAACAAACTAAAAAATTTCAGCAGATATGTGGAACTATAGCAAGAATGCCCGCCTCGGTAGCGTGGTGGTAGGGTGTCCGCCTCACGTTCAAGAAGTCCCGAGTTCGAATCTCGGTCAGGGTGAGTTACCTGGATAAGGTTTTTTCCGAGTTTATCCCTTATCCTTACAGACGACTGTCGGGTAGCTCTAAGCTCCATAGACCCTGGACACATTTGAGTATCATTTCACGCATTTCATTCACCGTCCCATATGACTTAACGCTGGGTGACGTAATAGTTTATAGAATACGAAGACGGAACAGACAGAAAAGCCTAGTCCCTAAAGTGAAGTAGAAGATTATGATTATGATGATGATGGTGATGATGATGTGTGTGTGGGGGGTGTATGTGTAGCGTTTAACGCCCGATTTTACTACATACGACACCGCAGGCGATGACACTGGTGATACATGAGATGAAGATGGAGCACCGGTGGAATGAGATGGCGGGGGAAACCGGAGATCCTGGAGAAAACCTGCCCCAGCGCCGTATTGTCCACCACAAATCTCACTTTGCAGTCGCCTGGGATCGAACCCGGGCCGCCTTGGTGAGAGCCAAGCGGTCTAACCACTGAGCCACGGCACGGCCGATGATGATGATGATGATGAGGATGATGATGATCACATTCTTAGAATTTAGCAAATCACAGAGCGAAACATGTTCTTCCAAAGCGAACGAAAGCTCATGTTTTAGTAATATATATATATATATATATATATATATATATATATATATATATATATATATATACAAATGTTAAGGTGTTACTATGAAGGAAGGATTTAAGTTGATAAACGAGTTTATAATTATAAAATTCGTGTCTTTTCCTTTGTGTCTAACAGAGGTGTTATATTGCGATGTATTATCGGCAGTTCGTAGCACCTAAAGACTGTACTCGGGTTACATTTGGTTGGCGGCCGCTACTAGAGAAATTTCCGGGTAAGGGGTTCTGTGACTTACGGCAAATTGCGCTTCTCATCGTTGAACCATTATTTTAAACCTAAAAGTTATTAACTGGTCGGAAATTAATGTTATATAAAACTTTAGTAGTGATAGTTTCAAAAATTAGTTATGAGCCCCAAGGAGGAAGAGACATCGGAGGTTCGAGATAAGGGTTACGCTGTGAACACAGAGCAGGCAAGATTGTCCTATCCCTGCAAGGTTTAGAAAGAACTTTCTAAAATTCTAAAAAGGTTTTCTTTTAAGGCGGGGATTCCTGCACTGCAGACGAGGGCGTTATTGTGCGTTAAACTTCAGGAGGAAACATGAGATGGAAGTACCCTTCAGGCGTCCAGAACCATCACAGAAAGTGATATGGAGTGTCACAGGTAAATATCCATACTATTGCGCATAGAAAAACACCGTGAAATACCCATAGTCAAGAAGGCTTTCCGTGAGAATCTAACCACGACCTCCTGACTGGGTCACAGATGAGCCTACCCCCTGGGTTCTAGAACAGTTTATTTCTACATTTCCAAACACTTAGCATCTAGCTTCAATAGATTAACGAAGGCCGAGATACCGGAGACAGTGTCCAAAGCTGGTACAAGCAGTAATGTCAATAACAGTTTAGAGGCAACAATTTAATGTCAACAACAGTTAAACGTATACAGATTTCCTGAAGAAAAGGAATTAATCCTATAGATAAAGGGTGATTTATAAAAATAATTCTAAAAATCATTCTTATTCTTAATAATAAATATAAAATATCAAAGGGTATTTTAATATCAAATACTAAAAAGGATTTTTGTCTTTATCTTTAAATTTTTTTTTTTATTTTTTATTTGGGTTTAAAAATATTTTTAAATGTTTTGTTAAGTAATACGTTAAATAATGCACAAAAACTCTATTTCGGTATTCTATATTTGTTTTATTTGTTTCATTTATAACCCGCCTCTAGCTCCAGTGGTCATATCGGCGGCCGTTCTCCTATGGGACTTATCGAAGGTGTTAACTTGTATTCTTTAGGATTTAATCATTAGATCACGTACACATTCGCACTCTCATTCATACTTCCAGACTCTGGAGAAGATGGCGAATCATCTTGGTCAGAGAAAACTCCCCAATCCCACCGCCGGGAATCGAATCCGGGACCCCTGGCATGGCAGTCTATAATCCTCATTTCTTTTTCTGTTTTATAATTTTGGAAAAGAGATAAAGATAAAGGGGTGTAAACCGGCTGGAGGGCTCTGATGGTTTCATCTGTAGCCCACAATCGGGAGGTCCGGGTTTGATTTATGTGGCGGGCCTACTTGACTCAAGGGCTTTTCAGAGGTTTGCCCGGGTCGTCAGGAAAATGCTGGGTAGGTTAATTACATCCCCTGAATTTTCTGTCCCTCCATTATCATTACACATCTCTCATCTGGTGCTCTCTTTCAGGATATGTGTCGACGGGTGTATCGGCGCTGATGGCAGGATGAATGCTGTTGGTAAACACTTCCTCCTTCTGGTGGGACAGTCTGCGTGACGGCCTAATGGACGGATCTAGGACCACAAGGTGGTGGTACACTGTACTAGCCTGCCAAGAAGCTTCCAACGATCAACTGTAGGAACCCTAACATCTGCACTGTCGTGAAATAATTAATCAGCCACCCTCTCTCTCCTCTCACCTCATTCTTCCTCCCGAGGAAGGTCTATTTGGGGCATATGTACAATAAGCCAAGTCTGGTTGCCGTGCCAAATCCCCTCCGAAAAATCCAATCCATGGGGTTTAACAAGAGAGTTTATAAGGTTGGGTATGTTATTTGGTGACAGCAACTGGTGCCCGGTACCATCTAAGTATCTGAGAGATTGTGGATAACAGTAACTTCACTGACCTAATACATAGAGCAGCTTGCGTGAGGGTTGGACACGCGACTTGGTGATCTATGTGAGGAGCTGTTATCGCACTTCTAGTATGTTGAGGGTTTGTTCAACAATTGCAAGTACGGCAGACTCCTTATCTATACCCGGATTACCCAAGTAACTTCTTTTACTTAACGTCCGCCAAGGTTAACTCTTATCGGACGATGAATGAAATAGGTGAAATGATGCCCAAATGAGCCCAGAGCCCACAGAGCTTAGAGTCACCCGACATTATCTTTGAGAATCCCGAAGAAAACCTGTCCAGATAATTAAGCTGATGGAAATTCGAAATACGGTCCTCTAGAACGTAAATATACAAGCCAGAGTGATTCCTTAGAAAGTAATATGTATATTTGCATCACTTCTATACTAGCGACTGATTATAATTTATTTGCTTCTTACTTATTTTATTTCAATTAAATATGAAATTAAGTAAAAATTAAATATCATTTTAAAATAAGAATTAAATTTTAACATTCCTTAATTATTAACAAATTCTAAGTTCATCAAATCCAATGATTACCCAGAAAAGCTTTGCAAGCGTTTTTAAAAAGTCACCTCACTTTGTATTATAATACGAGTTGTGTCCGTAAAATAAGGTCTCCAAATTTATTTAATATACAAAACGTGTTTGTTGTCAATGAATGTTACATTGATGGAAAGGCGGAACTTACAGCTATTTTTCAACGTAATCATCATTGCGATCAATGCACTTTTGCATGCGCTGCGGCAGTTTTTGTTTACCCCTGTCATAGCACTCTCCCGCCAAGTCGCGCAGGCAGCGCTCAACCTCGTTTTTCAATTCATCGTCGGTCTGGAAATGTGTTCCACCCAGGTGTGACTTCAACTCAGGAAACAGATAATAATCACTAGCTTCTAACTCTGGGCTGTGGGGGGATGGGTGAGGATGTCCCATCCGAACTAGGCCAGGAGTTCAGCCGAGCATTTTGGGGACCCACCTCGCACACACATTGTGATAATGCAAATGTTCGGTCAAAATCTTGTCAATCGTAGTCTTACTGACTTCAGGGATAAGTTTTCACAGCTCGCGAACTTCATACGCCAATCTTTAAGCATTTCTTGCTCCACTTTTGCAATTGTTTCGACTGCAACCTAAGGCCGACCAGAACGCTCTTCGTAATGGACGTCTGTACGTCCGTCTTTGAACTCTCTGACCCACTTTCGCACGTTTTTGACGTCCATACACTGTGACCCATAGCCTTCGCATAACTGACGATGAACTTCAGTGGGGGTAGTGCTCTCGGCACTCAAAAAACGGATCATTGCACGCAACTCGCACTTGGCGGCGGAAGTGATAGGAAGCTCCATCGCAAACGGCTGCCCAGCCAACAATAATGGTTGCAACAGGTTTGTTGTGGTGGGGATTTCAAGGGGTAAAACAAAGCTACACGGCAGTGTTGCCGTATCTCGCGTAATGGCGTTCCTCACGGCTCCAGAACCTCGGAGAACTTATTTTACAGACACGTCCTGTATGTTGATCTTTTGATTAAATTCTATGAAGTATTCAGTATAAAGTTGAGGATCTATGCTTTAATAAATAATTAGTACCTACGTATAAAGGTTTGAGGTATTTTCGTTATTATTAGCAAATTATCTCGGTATTATTTTAGTTTATTTCCTATCTGAGGTAATCTAGGAGATATAATTAATTCCTATAATAATCAAATAGTGGGTAGAAAAGTCATAGGATTATAACAAGTTATATGTTTATTAGATACTTTTCGTGATACAAATTTTGTTTTTAAATACATATTTGTAACAACCAAAGTAGATATATAAACGAAGGCCGTTTCAGAACCCCTTTGATTCTCATAACTTTAACCGAGCTGTAAGGTTCAGATTGTTTCGTCTGCCATCCCGGGTTCGATTGTCGTGGCCGACCTACCTGACTAATGGGGTTTTCCGGTGTTTTCGTGGGTCACTAGGCGAATGCTGGGTAGGTTAATTATATCCCCCGGATAACCTGTCCCTTCATTTCATCTCCATTATCATTTCATATCATATCTTATCTGGTGGTTTCTTTCAAAGTAAAAGTGTTGGCGGGTGTCTCGGCGGTGCATGGTGAGATGACATGCTCTGACGGACACTTTCTCTTCTGGCGACACGAACTCCGGTCTCCGAGCCGACCTAGTGGGCTGATTCTGGAATGCGGCTGGAGGGAAGCCGGTTGTGCAAGCCTGCCTGGAGTAGGGGTGGCCTCCAGGGTAGGGACCGGCGTCCTGATTGTTTTGGAGCCACGATTGTCCTAAACCCACCACCGGGGAGTGGGGTGTAGGGACTCCAGAAGAAACCGCCCTCTGTCTCCTCTCACCTCATCCTCCATCCTGAGGGTGCCGCACTTGAGACATGGGTACAAAAGATAGTCTGCTTGAAGTGTCGAAACTCCTCCTAACAATGGAATGCAATCCAGCAATGACTTTATATGTCTTTATTGCTTTTGTGTCACGAAATGTGTAAGGAAAGCACCTTTGCAAAACATTATCCCGAGAACTTTAGCAATATATTGCGGATAAAATACAAACATAAACAATATAAAGTAGAGAAAGCCATGTGATGGTAACACATTAATTCCCTCGTGTAAAAGTAATGCATATTCCCTATTCAACGCATTGCATCTGTGCTTCTTTGTACAGCTATGCAGCCACTCGGTGGCTTCTGATGCGATCAGAAAAGCGATGGACTGATGCCCTCGGCTGCTCTGAAAGAATATTTCTGGGGAACAGCTTGATCGATAAAGTTCACTCCCTTCGTTTCCTGGGAACATCCGTTCTTCTTTCCGGCAGATTGATTGTCCAGAAAAACTAGTTATGAGACAGACAGCTGAGGGGTCCAACGTCCCCTCGTTCCTTTCCCTTTTTCCTGAGGGAAACTAATAGATAACATTTCCTGCCTGCCGATTTCCTCTAAAGTCAGAGCTGCACGAGATGCGTCCTGCGTTAGGGAGAAATGTTTGACTATGTCTCCTGTGCTCTATTAACACCCCGGGCTAACCAAGTGACAAACTAGAAACGCACTTCACCTTACCCTTAACAAATGTCTTACATTCGAGAGCGATATTAGGGCAATCAAATTAATTTCTCATCTATGTACGTACAATAAGCAGGTAAACTATTGTTTTCCGACACAAAGTTAGGTACCAAGACTTCTAAGGAAACCCCCTGAGTTTATGAAATACATGTTTCAAAGCCCCCTTTGAGTCTGTTCTGTGAAAGCCATAACTCTAGAAAGTGTCGTCGTCCATGGTTTTGGGATGACATACTAGCCTCTGGTTCACAAGCTCGAGGATTCAAAAATTGGAGGGCAATGGAGTTTTCTTCTTCTTCTTCTTCTTCTTCTTCTTCTTCTTCTTCTTCTTCTTCTTCTTCTTCTTCTTCACTTAGGGACTAGACATTTCTGCTTGTTCCGTCTTCGCATTCCATCAACTATTCCCATCTTCTTCTTTAGGACGTCCTACATCTCCTCTTCAATGAGGATTGTATATTTGTCTTAAAACCAGTACCCTTTCTTGGTCCATTCTATTCATATGTTCCTTCCATTCTGCATATTTTCTTCTATTTTGTTCTGTAATTATATATGTGTACTTCCTCTCGAATAGTTTCATATCTTAATAAATCTCGTCTAGTACACTGTTAAGCACCTCATTTCTGCTGCCTGTATCTTACTTTTATCTCTTTCTTTTAATATCCAGGACTCCATTCCATACATGAACACAGGAATTGCCATCGTTTTATAAAATTTTAACTTTGTGTCTTTCCTCGTTTTGTTTTTCAATTTTCTTGATATAGTTCCACATATCTGTTGAAATTTCTTTATTTTGTTTTCTAAGTCTTTATCTAAATCAAAGTTTACATCACAGCCTAAATATCTGAAATTCGAGAGCTGTTTCAGGCATTTATTTTCAATGCTTATTTTTTATCTTACAGGACATTTCCCTCGATGTGCCATTATTTTCGTTTTCTTTGTAGATATATTTAGATAGTATTCTTTTGCCAGTAAATACATTTTATACATGGAACGTTGAATGATTTTCTTTCATTTTCTTGTATTATTGCTACATCATTAGCATAACCTATTACTGGTAATACTAATGTTCAAATAAATGACATGCATAAGTTTCTCGGCTCACCATTAGTAAGAAGGTTAAGCATGAATTGCAAATGATGAATTTCTCTTAGTGTGAAAGTGATTTTGTCATTGTAAGAGGTTTGTGTATTGTCTGGTACCGGACAAATACTTAGGTACTTTGAGCTTAGTACTTATATTAGTGTGTGTGTTTAGTACATATATACCGATTTGTCTAATTTTTGTTTTGAAATATTTGCATTGGTCCGCGGAAGGTTTAAAATGTGAGAAAGAAAACCTAAAATGATAATGGACCGGGCTATTAACCAAATATAAAAGTACAAATTTAAACTCTTGTGGAGTACATATACCTTCTTTTATTTTCGTCAAACTAAAGCATTTAAAAGTAGAAAGATGTTCCACTCCATACCAAAGCCTTCAAAGATGTTTCACTTATCATATTGTATTAAATAACGTTTATCACTTGTTATCAAGATTGACACTCCTTTATTTAGATAATATGTTACCTTTCGAAGATTAAAGACAAAATTAATTTCTGAACCCATTATAACACCATAAATATTTCACCACATACAATTGTAGTAAACAATTGCTGAATCCTTTGATACCTTGTTTACAATTTGTGTTTGTAACCATAAATAAATCGCAAGGGCAGTCGTTGGAAGTTTCCGGAATCAACCTGGAGTTTCCTTGTTTCTCTCATGGACAATTTATTAGGTATACGTCGCGTGTTCACACGTCGGAGAAACATTTTTACGCGTATTTACGCAAATATGTTTATATTGTTTATCAGAAGGCTTTAAACTAACTTAATTGTACCTGTATTCAAGTTAAACTTCACCCCCAATTGCGGAATTGGTGATGTGTGTGTGTGTGTGTGTGTGTGTGTGTGTGTGTGTGTGTGTGTGTACGTACGTAGAGAGAGAGAGAGAGAGAGAGAGAGAGAGAGAGAGAGAGAGAGAGAGAGAGAGAGAGAGAGAGGTTTATAATATTTGAAGAGGGATCAAGAACAGAAAATAAATTTGTTGTAATTATCATGTTTATGTTTTCCTTAATATTTTAGTTGAGGGAAAGGATGTGGCTTTATTAAAAGGTGAATAATAATTTATTACATTAAATACCTATATATAGTGACTTTGTGGGTTAGTAAAATTAAAAGTCTAGTTTGCAGAACTACAAAATGCTCTTTATTTCCTTAGAAAGACAGTTTGTACAGCCCTTTGCAGCAGGATGACGTAACATACAACATCACAGTCTCTCGTGGCTCCACCACACGTAAACAAACAAAAGAATTCACTTTCAAAACACTACACGATAATCAGTTCTCAACTTGCAACTCGGTACAGCTCAAATCTCTACACAACTCACACAGTGCACGAAACGTCACAAGTCCAATTACAACTGACTAGCAGCTCCGTTCATGCCTTACAGTTCCCTGCACAACTGACAGCAAGAGCTCCCACCGCTGCATTTATACACAAGCCGCTGCTTCTCGAAAGTTGCCGAAGCCACACGATCTTTCGTGTTGTAGCGAGAACACCATGGAACTGTCTCTGCCTCTTTCTCCCTCTGTTCTCTGTTGCTCTCTCTCTCTCTCGGCAAGTGCCAAGTGCTCATCGCTCCGTGGGTGTGGCTTGTGCGCTGTCTTTTTCACCCCCCGGTTCTATCTCTCTCGGTGCTCGTCTACACAGCAGCTAAGCAATGCCTCGCGACTATATATATATATATATATATATATATATATATATATATATATATGAGGGTTGTTCAATAACTAATGATCACAATTGCTTTTTGACAACGTACCTTTACACATCCTCATAGTTTTGATAGTTGTTCTCAAAATAGTCTCCCCTGAATGCGAAGAACTTGTCCCAGCGTTTCTGCCAGTCTTCAAAGACATTCTAGAAATCATTTTTGAGAGATCCTTCAAAATTGTCCCCGCAGCCTACACCACTGCTTCTGATGATGGATAATGCCTTCCACGTAGGCATTTCTTCAAGTTAGGGAATATAAAAAGTCACATGGAGCTAAATCCGGACTATAGGGAGGGTGAGGGATGCACTTCATGTTGATTTTTTGCAAGATATTCAGCAACAACATTGACAATATGCGGCCGCGCATTATCGCGGTGCAGTGGAAATGTGGTCTTTTGCGCCTGATATGGACTTGCAATGTTTTCAGGACATCCATGTTGTATTGTCCAGTTACTGATGTGTGTGCAGCTACAACATGCTGATAAACCATTCCATGAATATTAAAGAATGAGATGACCAAAACTTTCCCAGCAGAAGCAACCGCTTTTGCTTTTGGGGGGGGGGGGTTGGTAATTAAGGTGATTTCCACACTCAGCTTTGCTGTTTGCTCTCAGGATCAAAATGATGTAGCCATGTTTCATAGCAGCGGTTATGTTTGAAAGAATCTCCGGATCTTCCTCTAACATCAACTTTAACTGCATGTTACCTCCATTGCAACGGTAGGCGGTACTGAACATGACTCTACTTGCCTGGCTCTCACAGGCGGGGACAAGGAGTACCAACAATGAAACTACTACGGCGTCTCTGCTTCATATTAAGCTAACAGAATATAATAAGATTGAATTTTAGTGCGAAAAGTGGTGACCGGAAAGAAAGTTATGATCGTTCTTTATTGAACAGCCGTGGTATATATAATTACTAGAAAGAGTAATTCTTCCATTAAACAACTCCCTTTTGTCCATGGAAAGTTCTCTTTGTTTTGACCACGCATCCGCGCCATTATGCATTGGAAGAAAGTGAATGAAAGGAATCGTGATGTATAATATAAGAAGGCGCTTTGGCATTCGCCTATCAACCAGGGATAGTAACCGAAAGTCCAAGATCAGAGTGGGCGGTCTCACCCAGAGCTGAATACGAACCTAACATTTAACCGAAGGACCATCTCGCTCAATAAGTGTAACATCGTGATTATTTGAAATTTGAAGCATTTATTGTATATAAATATACAATATATAAATATATATGTAAATATTGTATATGTATATTACATATAAGAGTAATCGCGTGGCACAATTAAGTTCTATTGCGAATAATTTGCAAATTTAAGAGGAATCTCTTGGCACAATTAAGTTCTTTTGTGAATAATTTACAAATTAGATATATTATTTCAATGTAAACCTCCATGTATTACTTCAAAGCAGGTTAACGGTGGCCAAACCAGAATTGCACATGTGTGAGTGATGCTTAATTAAAGCATTTATAAAGAAACCTTAAACGCCTAGTTATTTCTCATGTTTTAAAGGAACCGGATTCAATGTTCTCTCAAACTATTTGCATGAAAATGTAGCCCAGACAAGCGAAAGTCAATATTAAGGATAAAGAGGGAAGCAGAAGACAGTGCATCCCTTCAGAAGTTCTTATGGGACCCTCTCTAGAGAAATTGCTGGATTACAAAATGTGCCATTCTTGTGGTGCACTGCATCCCCGTTATATCCTGAGACATATTCCTTGGCTGCCCGTTGGGGATGGAGACATATCGAGGATTTGCTGGAGTACGACATGAAGGATATACCAAAGAGACAAAGGCTATTTGAGGACTCCAGTTGAGGTCTCTGAATTACAGAAATACAAGTAGCTCAACGTTGTCCATAAGTAAATTTACTTAATTAGCTAACTAGCTAAGATATACACATGTTAAAAATGACAATATAGCCAGTATTGTAATGAACATCAGTGAATATATAACAGACAACCAGTGGCGGCTGGTGGATAAAATTAGAAGTATGCTACAGAGGTACCTATTGTTAAAAATACTTACGGTCTTACTTAGTATCGAAATATGAAGTTCATTTGGCGCTCCTTTCTATTGCAGAACTTTCCAATGACTCTGGTGTTCAAATACTTTATGTTAGAGGCAGTGCTCTTCTCCATGGACAACATATAATCAATTATACCTACGCGATAACACATGCCTGTTTTTTCAACTTGCTCGTTATGTTTCAGTCTCGCCTCTTGATATGCACGGCTTAACTGTGTCGCAAAGTTTATGATGCCTAAAGTACTTAAATCTAATACATTATTTAAATGCTTTACGTTTTATTTATGCTTACTAATAAGCACATTTAGGTGACCTAAATCTGTCACTCCCGCTGTGCTCCAAGCATCATTGTTCCCGAAGAGCAGGCATGGAAAACAGAATAGAGCAGTTCTTTCTTGACATACAGAAACCTACTTATGCTCATACACTTTGGGGTTAAAATGTCTGGTGTAGGAATTATTTCTCCCTGATTTTGTACACTGCATTATCATTATTTCTGGAGTTTGCCTACACTGTTGCCTGATTTGTACTTTTTTCATCCAGGGTTCTTCTAGAGAAAGGGTTAGTGATTAATCTGCTCACCGAATTCAAGCTAGTGCTCGAAAAAGTCGTGTTGATACCATCAACCATAGCAGTATAACTTGAGCTGCACAACTGCTTTCAGTAAGCCAATAATTTGAATTGTATATAACAAAAGACAGTAGTACCAACATATATTCCTGAGTCCCGCCTGCAAGCAAATACCTGCAAGAGCACTTCTAGCGGTGATAGTTTACTGTAAGTGCTGCAGGTGGCACTGAAAACACTACAGCAAAAACAGAAGCTTTTGCGCTCCGTTTAGCCGTAGCACAGTCCCAAGCAAAAGCAGCCAATCAGAGGAGTGGTCTCAAAGCAATGCTCCGCTATGTCACATGGGTTCATTGGACAGCATTCCCGCAAACACACAGCTCTTCGGTGTAGCACAAATAGTGGTCACGTATTACTTTAAAGTGTCTGACAGCTATCCTTGCTTCTTGCCAGCGCGTATAAAAATGATAAAATCAAAGAAAACGTTGAGATATTTGTTCCCGCAAAGTTGTGCTGTAGCACTGAAGCACATAAGCATGTGCCGCGGCTGCAGACAAACCATTTTTATATTATTATTTCTATTATATAAGAATATGATAGGATCATAAATGGATTACACCACTCCAGAACAAACAAACAAGCTACCCCTGCGAGTAATGAAGAACTACCCCTACACAAGTATAGTACCTTGGTTTTAAGCAATCTAAGGAGCCAATATCATTTCATTCCTTTTACATTTTAACACTATCTCAATGCTCACCTCTTTTCAGGCAGCCAGCCAGGTGAAAAGATATTATATATCAACGTTTCGGGAGCGTGCATCTCTCCCATCAACAGTATATTTATAAATTGTTATAACCACAAATGAAATACTGGATATAACATAACTATAAACAAAGACAAAACACTATCAAAATTCGCATTACTGAACAAACGACTGTTTTCAGTAAATTAAATGCTAGCCCAGAAGATGGCGTGAGTATAGAAAATTTTTGTCAAAGAAACGTAAATACTTAACTTGATTATCCATATGTTTTGATCTTTGCTTCTTAATTCGATGGATTTCTATTTTTAAGGCCGGTTTCCAAGAGGAGCTGAACTGAAATCCAGCATCACGATTAAGCGTGCTTCTTTCATAGAAAATCGCCAAAGCCTCCTTAATTCTCCGCTCCCAGTAGCTGTTGCATTTTGCCAAGATGGTCGTCTCCCGAAAGTTGGCTCTAGGGTCGTTATCAAAACAATGCTCCGCCAGCCCAGACTTCTCAGGTTGCATTAAACGAATGCTCCGTTCATGTTCGATTATTCTAGTAGCGATGGTCCTTCTGGTTTGTCCTATATGCGGTGTCCCACATTCACAGGAAATGCCGCACACTCCCGGAACTTGGAAGTCCAGTTTGTCTTTCACTGGTCTCAACAGATGTTTAATCTTCGGAGGTGGCTTGTGGATGGTCCTGATGTTGTATTTGGCGAGAATTCTGCTGATTCTGCCGGATAGATTTTTGGTAAACGGGATGCAGGCTGTAGCGGTAGGTTTATCTGACGCTTGCTGTATTACAGGTTTCCCTTTCCTAGCTTTGGCGATCGATCAAATACAGTTCTTAATGTATAAGTTTCTATAGTAATTTCAATACACATTCGTTATAAATGTATCTTAAAAGAAATTAAGAAATAACAAAGTGACAGAGTAGGAGCAATAACTTACCTCCTTTCTGGAGAAGCAGCTCGATTTCTAACTTACACTATATTAGAGTTTTATTGTGCATATTCCAAAATTTTACAACTTACAACTTTAGGCTACATTTATTTGTGCTTACCTTGTTGCTACCTTGGCTTACATGACACCCTGGTCTACTACTCTGTCAGGTAGCTCTTAACCTCCATACCTCCTTGATTACTTAATTAATCCCATTCTTCCCCTTCATCTTGCATTCTTATATTCTTTACATTTCTTGCCCATTTTTATTTTATTTTCTGTAAGAACTCACCAATGCTTCTTACCTCCTTTTCCTCCTTTCTCGTTAACATTTTTATAGCTACTATCCTCTTTTCTACTTTCTCCCATTTTTCCTCCCAACCCGTTTTTCTCCACATTGCAATCTCCCCGCATTCTGTTACACAGAGTTCTATGCTTTCTTCCCCCCCACACAATTTACAAATTCGCTTTTCCTTACCTCTTATCCCACTTAGAAATATTATTCCTGTTCTCATCCAAGCTAACCCTTCTCTCTTGCCTATTGAAGTAATCTACATATGCTTCTCGTCACCAACTTCTTTTTATTTGCTTGTAAAATTGTAATGATTTCATATTCTCTAAACTTCTCCATATTTCCTGTCTTTGTATATCTTCTATTCTGCATTTTACCAATTTACCCACATCGCAAGTATTCCTTTCCCCTTATCTCCTTATATCTCCCATTCCTACTTTTCCTACAATTCCTCCTACCTATGCCCACCAACTGTTTGAGTTCACTAATCTTTTTTGCTGTCTCATGCATAATTTCATAATTTCACCTTCTTCTTTGGCCAAATACTTAATAACAAAATTTTATTATTCTTTCTATTATTATTCCATTTCTTCTTGTATTTCCTAGTTCTACTAAAGCTACTTCCCTAGGTACTGATCTTGGTAAGCCTAGTAGCTCTCTACAAAACCTTCTGTAGTTTTGGTCCACCTTTTTGTTTATCTCTGTTGCCCCCCCCCCCAGATCTTCACTGCATACAACATTTTGGATTCAACTAGTGCTTCATACAATCATTCTAACGACTTGGTTGTGATTTCTAGCTTATATTTGCATACTCTAATCCCACTCACTGCGGCCCTTCCTTCTGCTTTCATTTATCTCCTGTGTGCTCCCCACTTTCCATTGTTATACAACGTCACTCCTAAGTATTCAACTTCTGGGCCCACTTGTACCCTTTTGCCATTTAGTACCCACTTTTCATCTTCTTTTTAATTTGAGTTTGGCTCCGTTCTTGAAGACCATAACCACTTAGTCTAAATAAAAACAATAGTGTTACACAGTCAACTGTCTCCGGTAGCTAACTTCTTCGCCCATAAAGGTCGTTCCAACACAATACACTACCGTACCCTAGGGGCAGAGTTTGAAAAACTTGTTTCCTTGTAGATAAAATTGAAATAGGAAAGAAGCAATAATCAAATCATTTAAAAGCTGGTTTCTATTAACGGCTTTGAAACTACGTGCTCTTGGCATGAGCACAACGAGGGAAAAGTTTTGAACAACTGATGCAAACAACAAGAACTATGCATTGATTGCATACACAAAAAATACATGTGGCATAATTTTTCTCCTTGTTCCATCTATACCCCGCCTTTAACTGCTATGGTCATGGGGCCACGCCGTGGCTCAGTGGTTAGACCGCTTGGCTCTCACCAAGGCGGCTCAGGTTCGATCCCAGGCGACCACAAAGTGAGATTTGTGATGGACAACATGGCGCTGGGGCGGGTTTTCTCTGGGAACTCCGGTTTCCCCCGCCATCTCATTCCACCGGTGCTCCACCTTTATCTTATGTATCATCAGTGTCATCGCCTGCGGTGCCGTATGTAGTAAAAGCGGGCGTTAAACGCTACACATTTCATGATATGGTCATATCAGAGGCCGTTCTCCCATGGAACGTACCGAAGGTGTTAACTCATTATCTTTGGTTTTTAATCATTAGGTCACGCACACATTCACACTCTCATTCATACTTCCAGACTCTGGGAAGCTGGGGTATTATCTTGGTCGGAGAAAAATCCCTCCTCCCCACCGCCGGGAATCGAACCCGGGACCCCTAGCACGGCAGGCAGGTGCTGTACCGACTAAGCTACGAAGCTGCGGTTTGGCTTTACGGAGCTCTTCAATTCTTTTGTGTAATCATTCTTTGTAAACATCTTACACAAGAAATCTGAGAGATGGTGATTCAGGGGTAATTTTCAAAATGTTGAAGTTATAAATTTGGTATTTTATACAAATATCTTTAAATGTATGTATTTTCATCAAATCCTTACAGCAATTTTGGAGAAAATATAAAGTTTCACTAAAGTTTTCTTGTAAATGATGGGATGATTGAATCTTGCAAAAACATCAATTTAATTAGCCTTTTTTATCCAAGCTTTGGTTTTAAGATATTCTGTTTCGTTCGCATAGAAACCACACACACACACACACACACACACACACACACACACACACACACACACACAAACACACACACACATACACACACACACGCACGCACACACACACGCACACACACACACAAACACAAACACAAACACATACACACAGTCCTTCTCTACAAAGCATTTTAGGATATATAATGTTTAAAAACAGAAATTTCCTCTTTGAAATCTCAGTGTGGAGATAAGTACGTAATAAAACTGAAAATATATGAATATACAGGTCAAGAGAGAAAGAAGAATTCTGAGGGATATGGGAAACAAGAAAAGAATATACTCACAGTGAAAGATGGAAATGGTGAGGAAGGTTGAATGAAAAGTGGGGTGATAATGAAAGGATGAAGACAAAGAAGAAGCACTAATGTAAACAAAATCATAATATGTGTGGGAAAAAGTGGTTCTAGAAGCAAATCAGCAAAGCTGAAATATGACAAACAGACAGGCTATTAGAAACTCTGGAAAACAAGTAAAGAGCCAAAAATGGGCATCTGGTACCCGAGAGGAAAGTAAACTCAAAAGTATGTTTAAATTTGATGTTTAACTGCGAAAGTGTATGGAACGAGATGGAAACAAGTGAAATAAGCAGGGACTGCAGTAATTTGGCTTGACATGTTAACTGAAAACAAGCCATTAACGAAGACTCCAGACATGCAGCAGCTACTGTTATACTCTTCCTGGAGATAAAAAAGTGTATAACAATGTTTCTTTCTTTTCTATGCATTCCAAGAATGGGAATTCCTTTGGTGGAAAGTTTCACACAGGAGTATATTGTACCGTTGAAGAAAGCAAACTTAAACGTGTGGCACCTGAGATCTTGAATGATGTAAGAGAGCATATTGACAAAATTACAAAGATTGAAACTAATACAGTTGTTGGAAAAATACAAAAAAGGAAGTTTAATTAATTTTAAATTGAAGCCTGTAGCAGGATTCCTCCATTGTTGTGGGTTTCCATGCCCCAAAGTTGCGGCAACATATATAGCAAGATTCGTGCTGGTTCTCGTTTACCGACGTTGGTCTTACTTCGTCGATCTTACCTTCGTCCAAAATAGTATGTCTTGATGAAGATGTTCCCCGAAGTTATCGGGAAAATAATTATGCCTCGTCTAGCTTTTAATATTCTTCTGTTATATTCTTACTTACGAGCAATGAAAGCTCTAAGTTACAAGAGTGGTAACGAGTAAATGACACCAAATCCATTACAATTCTTATCACAAAACTTTATACTGTGATCGGAATCAATCTAATACTGCAAATTGAACACTTAAATATTTTCGAGCAATTGTAAAAAACGTCCAACCTCTTCGGCGTTCCAGAAAGAAATATGAATTTTCTTTCGGTTTCTACACCAAGATTATTTAATCCTTCGTTAGTATCGCTAACCATATATTACTTTTATATGATTGGCCGATTTACTACTATGTCACTACATTACGTAATATAATTATTACTACGGTCAATCACAAAATAACATATATTTTTGCACAATTTTGTTTGTTTTTCTTTTATAAATTTATACATTTTTAAACCATTTTAAATATAAATCAAAACAACTGCTACAGGCCTAAACAACAGGTAATATGGTTTGATGACGTCTTGCCAGCAGGCGACCTCTTTGACCCGTAACCATTATCTCTGCCTTTTGCTACTCTGCTGTGGGTTGCTACAGTAGCGAACTACGAAATCCTTCTTTTCGAATATCTGTGAGAGGGCACCAGTTAGGTTAATTGATATAGTAAAACATATCTAACCCAGACGTCCGCAAAACTGGATCAGTTTTCAAAAACAAATGTTTAGCGTAATAAATAAAGTCTTGTTTTACAGTCGATAATTGATATTCTCAGTAGGTGCATTTCTTGAATTCTCTTGCCAACGGGAGAAGTCATTGCACTCACTCCATCTGCTTGGGACCAGGCTGGAAGAGAAACTTTGTTAAACCTGTGGTCTAGTATGTGTGACTTGCCAGAAAACATGATTGAAGGTGAAGAAAGGACATCTCAGAAAGAAGATTTTATACACATGTAACTTTTGAAGCATCAAATTTTGTAATTTTTGACATATCAATATTTCACGGTGTAAAATAAGCTTCCACAGTAACATTTGAGATAGCGTTAATTGGAGAGTTCTGATGTCTCGAAACAATATCTGCCTAACTCGAGCGTGGCCTCTAGCTGCTATGAATTGCTTGCCTATTATCGATAAATTAAAATTCTTCTGTGAGTTGTAGAAATACATGCTCTTTATTAGCATATGTTGCGCCTAATTCATTACTACCAAACAAAAGTTTCTACATGCTACGTTGTCAAATCTTAATTGTTATATGGTTATGAAATACAATTGTTATTCTGTGATTTACTAAATTCTAAATTTATTTTTAACATTGTAAATTTAAAAGCTAGTCATGTGATGTCATGTGCCTCAGTGATTTCTGAAAGTACTTAGGTTTAGGAACTAGAACCTGTTTCATTCAGGTACCCAAACTGTGGAAAATCTTTATATATTAGACAAGTCAAAAGAATGTATAAACAAATATTAAAAACTTTAAAACATGTTTATTGGACAAAACTGGAACACAAAAGTGTCATTCTCCACACTTCTTCCAGAAGTTCAACACACTTCCTCCAACGAGTAGGAAGTGCACGAATTTCACTGAAAAATAAGCAATGATGGAAAGAAAAAGAGAAACAAAGGAAGAAACAAAGAAACACACAAACAAAAGGTTAATAAATATATTAAATAAATAAATAAATAAATGTAGGAAGGGAGGAAGGGAGGAAGGAAGGGAGGGAGACAGGGAGGCAGGAAGGGAGGAAAAATGAAGGAAAGATGAAAGAAAGGAAGGAAGGAAGAGAAGAAAGAAGGAAGGAAGAAAGAAAGAAGGAAGGAAGAAAGAAAGAAAGAAAGAAAGAAAGAAAGAAAGAAAGGAAGAAAGAAGGAAGGAAGAAAGAAGGAAGGAAGAAAGAAGGAAGGAAGAAAGAAGGAAGGAAGAAAGAAGGAAGGAAGAAAGAAGGAAGGAAAGAAAGAAGGAAGGAAGAAAGAAGGAAGGAAAGAAAGAAGGAAGGAAAGAAGAAGGAAGGAAGAAAGAAGAAGGAAGAAGAAGGAAGAAAGAAAGAAGGAAAGAAAGAAAGAAGGAAAGAAAGAAAGAAAGAAAGAAAGAAAGAAAGAAAGAAAGAAAGAAAGAAAGAAAGAAGAAGAAAGAAAGAAAGAAAGAAAGAAAGAAAGAAAGAAAGAAAGAAAGAAAGAAAGAAAGAAAGAAAGAAAGAAAGAAAGAAGAAAGAGAGAAAGAGAGAAGAGAGAAAGAGAGAAAGAGAGAAAGAGAGAAAGAGAGAAAGAGAGAAAGAAAGAAATAGAGAAGAGAGAAGAGAGAAAGAGAGAAAGAGAGAAAGAGAGAAAGAGAGAAAGAGAGAAAGAGAGAAAGAGAGAAAGAGAGAAAGAAAGAAAGAAAGAAAGAGAGAAAGAGAGAAAGAGAGAAAGAGAGAAAGAGAGAAAGAGAGAGAGAAGAGAGAAAGAAAGAAAGAAAGAAAGAAAGAAAGAAAGAGAAAGAAAGAGAGAGAGAGAGAAGAGAGAAAGAGGAGAAAGAGAGAAAGAGAGAAAGAGAGAAAGAGAGAAAGAGAGAAAGAGAGAAAGAGAGAAAGAAAGAAAGAAAGAAAGAAAGAAAGAAAGAAAGAAAGAAAGAAAGAAAGAAAGAAAGAAAGAAAGAAAGAAGAAAGAAAGAAAGAAAGAAAGAAAGAAAGAAAGAAGAAAGAAAGAAAGAAAGAAAGAAAGAAAGAAAGAAGAAAGAAAGAAAGAAAGAAAGAAAGAAAGAAAGAAAGAAAGAAAGAAAGAAAGAAAGAAAGAAAGAAAGAAAGAAACGAAAGAAAGAAAGAAAGAAAAAAAAAAAAAAAGAAAGAAAGAAAGAAAGAAGAAAGAAAGAAGAAAGAAAGAAAGAAAGAAAGAAGAAAAGAAGGAAAGAAAGGAAAGAAAGAAAGAAAGAAAGAAGAAAGAAAGAAAGAAAGAAAGAAAGAAAGAAAGAAAGAAAGAAAGAAAGAAAGAAAGAAAGAAAGAAAGAAGAAGAAAGAAGAAAGAAAGTCGGAAAGAAGGAAACAAGGAAGGAACGAAATAAAGAAGGAAAGAAAGATGGAAAGAAAGGCTACCTAACGTACCTCTTCATCGGAGGGAAGTCTTTCTCCTCTCTACAGCAGAGCTCTTTGAGTGACCCAAACAGCAGTAATCAATCAGTTTGAGATGAAAATGATGGTTGTAGGTTAGAGTACCTATGGAGTGAGATGTTGTGCCACCCATCTTTGAGAAACTTGTGAGCTTTAAAACAAAGCATGAATGGTGTGTTTGTTTTTTGTTTGTTGTATGTTGTTTTGTTTTTTTAAATTGTACGTCCTCCAACATTAAGTCATATCGGGCGATGTATGAAGTGGGTGAAATGATGCTTAAATGAGTCCGAGGTCCATGGAGCTTAGAGTTACCCGACATAAATCTTTCAGGTTAAGGGAAAACCTCAGAAAATATCTTATCCAGGTAACTCACCCTGACCAAGATTCCAACTCGGGACCTCTTGAACATGAGAAAGACACGCTACCATCTACGCTACGGAGGCGGGTATGGTGCGATGTGCTGAACCATAACTAATGATCAGATTTACGGCTGTTCCACCCACCGTAGCATGGCGGCTTTCAATCAGAGTGGCTAGAACTGCTGCAGTAATCTAGTGAACAACGCGGTGTACCTCACCCAGGCGCAGAGCGTCTGACCAACAAGTCACGCCATATCCGAACTTTCTACTTACTTTCCGCACGATAGACATGGAACTTCATACTAGACGTTTATTTGGGAGTACATCTCAATAGGTGCGTACCTTTATTGCTCAGAAAACGTATGACATAACACTGTTCATTTTTGGTGTAATTCGCAAGTGGGACAGTCATTCTGAATAGATATTGTGGCAGCCTTCTGTAAACTAGACCATTCTGGCATTGTTGTCATTGTTAATAGTACCGTCAACCGACAGAACAATGACATAAAATGTCGATTTTTAATTACACGCTTATTCTTCCGGGTCCTCCGGTTTCCCCCACCATCATTACACCAATTGCTTCATGATTCATCTCTTCATCATCTCAGGCATTGGGCCGACCCCTCAACCCTGGTATCTCAGGTCAAATGCTTCGGCTCCCTCGCTTTGAGGGAACCAGCATTGATGAGGGAGGGAGAAAAAAATTATATGTTTAAAGCATTCATTTGAGTTCTTCTCGTAGTTTCAGAATACGCCGCATTTGAGTATGAAGATAACTTTCGTTTCGTATGTGATTTCAAAAATATAAGTTGGTTTGAATTTTCAGTTTTCTTCCTTCAGTTTTTAAACATTTGAAGTATTTGATTTTTTTGTAGTTTATGTCCTCCAACCTTAATTCTATATCGGACGATGAATGGAGTGATTGAAGTGATGCTCAAATGAGCCCAGGGTCCAAAGAGCATAGAGTTACCCGACATTCGTCTTTCAGGATAAGGGAATAACCCGGAAAAAACCTGATCCAGATAACTCACCCCAACAGATATTCGAACTCTTGAACGTGAAGCAGACACGTTACCATCTACGCTACAGAGGCTGGCGTAATTGAATTGTTTCCTATGAGGTCTTGGAAATATGCATTTTCACTTGTTTTTAAAGTCTGATTATCAAAACGGTTTTCTTTATTCATTTTGTACTTAATACAAATTGCGCAGTGTAGCAGTTCTACCATCAACATGAAGTAAACAGTGAAATATGGTTTCATAAAAAGTATGAACCATAATCACAACATATAGTGAGTAGGGCAAGTCATACGAAACAGTTTACGTCGAGACTCTGAGATCCTTTCTATTTCAGATGATCGTGATTTACAAAGAGCGATTTTTTTGGTGCACGCCTAACTCCTGTGTAAAATTAGAATCCTGAAGCAGTCAATTAAAGGGTGAGTGGAAATGAGAAAGGAAGAAACTGTACGGGCAGAAAATTCAGGGATGTAACTATTCTTTCCAGAATATGCATAGCGAACCCGGTATACCCCTAACTTTGCGATTCTACACCAAGTCTTCCCAAATGCGGGCACAGACAGTACAGCCTGAGCTATTAAAGTTTTTGGTAGAGTTCATTAGATACCTTCATTTCTCTAGTTGATGCGTGATTAGGAAAAGTGAAAAATAGGATCAGCTTTTGATGGAAATATTGACTGTTACGAAAAATGTTTTATAAAAAATAAAAATGAAAGGACGGTAAATAACTTAAACAAATAATTTTCGTCTGATAAATTCAATGCATAATGCGACAACCACAAAAACAATTTTGTCATTATGGATACCTATCTGTGAAGATTGCTATAAATTGCACAAAAATTACAATTTTTTCCCTAATTAGAGTAAACTATGTATCATATTATTTTAATGCCATGCAACCCTTTAAACATTGTGACATATGGCTTTCTAAGTGGGTCGCTGTAAGTAGCCACAAGGCTTTATATTACCTCTTTTGGTGATTTTCTTGTGTTTTCAATTTTCAGCGCTTTTCAGGATATAAATTACTCCACACGGTGCAGCTTTCAAACTAGAAGCTTGAAAATTTTTGTGCTTAGACAAAAACAGTACCAAAGGAAATAGATGAGATGATAGAGTCAACATGAAAAATTCAATGTCACGGCCAGAATTTGAACCACGGATCTGCTGGTTTCCATCCAGTCGCTCTAAACCATTGAGCTACAATATCCAAATTGCGTCATGGCATTAAATTATCAATTTGACTCATATATTTCCCCTGTAGACAACTAGGTGCTCTCGCAATATGAACAATTCAATGCTACGGCCGGGGTTTCAACCACGGATCCCTAGTTTCCGTCCAGTTGCTCCAACCAATTAAGCCACCATGGCCAACTTGCCGTCATGACATTAAATTCTCCATTTGACTCATATATTTCTCCGGTACAACACTAGGGGTTCACGCATCCTAGATACACCACTTGTGACGACTTACTATCGTAAGTACTTAAGTCCCAGGCTTCATCATTTAACTCTTATTATTTTAGTTAGATGATGGGAATTAATCATTTCTTCACACTAGTGGTATATAGACTAATGTTTTTGATAGATACAGCCAACATGACAAATTCAGTGTCACGGCAGGGATTTGAACCACGCATCTCATGATTTCCGTCTAGTCGCTCTAACCCATTGAGCTACCACGGCCAACTTGCCGTCATGACATTAAATTCTCCATTTGACTTGCGTACTTTCTTGGTAAACCACTAGGGACTCTCGCTTTACAGATACACCGTTTGTGGCGACTTAATATTGTAAGTGATGAGATATATCAGCAGTGTTTCTGCAGTTAAATAACAAGACACATTATTTCACAAGAAAATATTGAAAGTTAATAAGAGGAGAATTTAATAATTTTTTTCTCCTAAACCAAAGATCAGATTAAAATTTCATCTCATCAATTTATTAATAATATATTTATGAGTATAACTGCAAAGTATTATTTTTCTGAAACTAAAATTACATCATGTGTAACAGTTTAATTAAATGACAATAAGGCACTATAAATATAATAATATCACGAGAACTACTTTAGACAAAAGTCTGAAATTGGTCTGAGAAATATTGTTAACAAAATACTTGAATGTTGAAGTTTCAAGTCAATCCAAACAAAATTGTAGATTTGAGGATTTTCACAGACAGGAATCATTAAATAAGGAGTTATTACCTATTATGTGTTTCAAATGGAAAAATGTTTGTCCTTGAGCGCTAGTACGTGAGCAACCAAGCGAAGTCCTGCAGTGTTGTCGTATTGCATTCCCGCTAAGTGGTGTATGACGAGCGGCAAAGTAATCAATCTCTAATAAATACTATTCGCACTGAGATAAAAATTCACATTTTGCAAAAACTGATCCATCAGGAAGGAGAGAGTAATGTATTTAACACAACAGTAAAATCCCCATATTTTTAGCTCATATAATTTTCCTAATACAAATAAATAAAGTAGATACCATTATTTTACAACTGTAATGAATAGCATTACTGGTTGGCATGTATATGTGAACGTATATGTGTAATTACTCAGAACTGAAACGTAAACATGTAATATGACGTGATAAAAGAAATATGTACTTTGAATAAGCCAAGGTGTTTGTTAAATTCTGTTTGGTTAACGCGTGTGCAGTTCAGTCGCCTCCTTTGACGAACCCTTATAATCGTTTTACAACAGCGGTCCTCCTTCTCCCAGACCTTTCGGCAAGGTTGCCACCTATCTCGATACGTCATGGGTATCGCACGAGGTTTCGTCTAAATAAATTATCTGATGTCCATTACTGCAAAACTTCCTTCCTTTTGAAAAATATATATATATATATCGCCAAGCTACAATTCTACTGGGCTCTAAAATAACCCTTATCGTATTCAAAGTGCGGTATTTGAAACCCAGCTCCAATTCATCTAGTTGGGCGCTCTCCCTTTGGTATAGGATCTATAAATTTCTCGGCGAATTAAATTGCATGTGAAATCATAGAAATTTTAGAGAAACATTTCTTTTTGTTTTCACACTTGATTGGCGTCTTTGGTATTCCTTTCGTCACAATTTTTCTTACTGAATTTCTGTAAGTATCCAGAATTTATCAGGTTCATTGCTTGACCCCTTACCAAGATTATGTTTCAGCACATATTTCTCAGCGCTTGAATTTGCTTAGAAAGAGTTCTCGTTAAAGCTTTCCTTTTTTCAAGCTTCTCCAGTAACAACCCGGCCCAGCAACACTTTCCCATTTATTCACACTATTGTCATCACTTTATTTTCACTTGGCAGAAAGTTATCTACTACTTCATTTGCATTTACCACTGCATTTCCCTCCCACGGGCTCCACGTAGTGTCACACAAAGAATTTCTGCACGTAATGAAACAGATCAACTGGAAGTTGGAACTTTGGCAACTGAGACTCCACGTGGAGTAAACATGCGACTGTAATTTGAGAAAATCAGGGTTGCTATTGGTCCTCAACAACAGTGTTCCATTTATGAACTATGGAGATAGATTTATGACGATCATTAGTGGGCGTAGAGTCCGTTTCCTTTGTGACGTAAATGCACTCGCGTTGATTAGTGAGAGGAAACGATACACTTCTTGCTAGTCTGACAGAACGTGCCTGGTCACATTATATCTTTGTTTATGAATGGTTCGTAATCTCTATTTACACTAACAGAGAGTTCAAAGCAGTGTTATCCAGTTACTCTTCCATGAAAAAGTGTATCAGCTGGATCGGTCAGACGCAATCCACCTTCCAATCTTACTACTGCTAGCAAAATACAATAGAGTTAATGTGGACTCAAATTATGTTGCAATCAGAAATAATATTTTTAAACTGACTGATGATGAACGACTTATTCACGAAGAAATTGACAAGGAGCACAACAAGACTGGGAAAACTACGTGAGACGTCTGACAAACTAAAAGAAGATGACTTTTGGAAAGAAATAGCACGTAACGAGATTTTGGAACCTATCATTATAAATTTGCAGTACTCAGACGTTGAAGACAATGACAAAGGGGAATTGTTTATTAACGTAATAACAAAAGCTATACGGATGCTCTGCTGGTATTTTCGTTGGATTAGAAAAATAGGAATTCATAAACTATAATTCACTTTAAACTAAATATTTAAAACATTTGCGTAATATACGTATATTCATATTGCTATTGTGATATCAACAACTGCATTATTTATGTAAGACACTGAAGCTGCTTACAGTTAAGTAAACTAGGTTATCAATAATAACTAAACACTAGTAACACTAAACACTAACACTAGTGTTTGTGGATGACATATTTGCCATAATACCAAAGAAGTTAGCACAGGATGGGCTAAAATTATTGAACCTGCAAGACCAATCCATAAAGTTCACCATTGAAACAGAACAAGATGGATGGTTACCGTTTTTGGATTTAAAAATGATAAAAAAGGAGACAAATTAGAGTTTGGCAGATATAGAAAATCAACACATGTGGATAACTACATTAAAAACAACAACTCCAACCCAAAAAAACACCAATATGCAGTATTTCACAGTTTAAGGCATAGGCTAGTGAACATCCCATTGACTATAGAAGAATATACCAAAGAAGTAGATCACATTAATTATGTTGCAATTGTGAATGGCTTTGATCCAAAATTTATTAAAAAAAATGATAAACAAGCATAAAAGACGGAAAACCATCAAGGACGTTAGCACTTTAAAAGCTGACGACCCAAAGAAAGTATATTGCAAATTTACGTATCATCCTAAGGAATTTAATAAATTCAAAATCATTTTCCGTCAATTTCAGATACAACTAGTACCACACAACAAATATAACATGAGAAACATGCTGAATCACCCGCTAAAAAACACAAGTCCAACCAGCAAACTATCCGGAATTTATAGCGTAAGATGTGAGGATTGCTACGAAATTTATATCGGAAAAACAAAGAGAAACCTAGAAACAAGGATGAAAGAACACATGCGATGTATTAAATACAAACAGACAGATAAATCGGCTATAGCCCATCACTTCTGGTCAAAAAATCACAACATTTCCAAAGACATAAAACTTTTGATACCGGCAAAAAAAGTATTGGGAATTAACAGTTTGGGAAAATATACACATTTTGAAGAACAAAAAGAGAGCAATGAACTTCGAAATTCCAATAGTAGATGACGTCATTCAACTCATTGAACAGCGCCAGGAGAGGGAGGCGGTCACCTGAAGAACAAGTAGAACATCAGCTGAGGATGGGGACGCGGTGTCCTTGAAACATGTCCTAATTTAAAAAGTAAGTGGAGCTTAAGTGTTTTTACAGTTCGAGAATTGGTTTAAAAAGTGCTTTTGACTAACACTAGTGTTTAGTTATTATTGATAACTGCATTATTATTAAACTTTGGCAAATTCTGTTTGCATTCCCGTACGTCTAGCGCCACGATCACTCGCAGGTGTGCGAGAGATAGATAGGGAAGTATAAGAAAAGTGGGGATAACGAGGTGGCAGCGGTGAAGGCTCTAGCACATCTGATTCGCTACAGGCAAGAACTCTTCTCATTTGAAACACATAACAGTCAAATTCCCAATTAAGGATACGCAATTAGTATAAATCAGCATAGCTAAGTCAACTGGCGTCTCCTTAAAATCAAATTAAAGCTAAAAGTATTATTTTAAGAGGTACCCGGAATTCAGTTGCATTCAGAAGCCAAAGACCCACGAACTCACGTAGAATTTTTTTTAAAAACAATAAGGAAAAACGGTTTCAGGAAGTCACAGAGTAAATATAATGATGCTGATGATGATGTTAAAGTTGAGGTGGCTTTTTCCTAAATTACTGACCCTAAAGTCTATGATTTCCATTCCATTTTCATACGAATGTTTTCTGTTGAAAGACAAGCATTCAGCTGTTTTATAAAGCATCGGTATGGATTGCTGTGTAAATAACAGGATTATAGCAGACTCAAGTAAAACGTTGGTTTAATTTTCCTAAATCTCCAATTAACTCCATGCATATTGCCCCATACATCACTTTTGCACCGCATTGGTCCAGTAAATAGAGAAAAGCTGCACAGGATTTTCGGAAACCTCTGTAATACAGCCATACCCACCAATCAACAAATGTAGAAGCGAGAGTGATTAAACGAAACCGCATCGCGCTTTAGAAACTGTATGGCATGGGGTAGGATTATTTTTATTCTCGAAAAAAAAGCAGTTCATATATGGTGTATGCGCTTATGAGTTGGATCAAAGCCATTGACAAAGCTTACCAACCCCACAAAAAAGTCATACGCTAGCTCAGATCCGGCCTGGCGTTTGTTTTAATGATCCTTGTCAAAATTAGATTGAAACACACAAGTGATATTGCAATACCAAAGCTTTGTGCAGGGTATAATTATGTTTCAAGCAATCTGGGGGCTACACGATTTCCCGGCCCTCTAATACAATTACGATTTTTGCGGACGCTACGCTTATCGTCCAAGAGAGACTATTTCCATGCAATGGGTCAATTTACGTTATGTAAAACAGACCGTATCATTTAGAGGCAGAGGGAATTCTAGAAAATTTCTACTGGGTAATTCCGAAAAGACGAGCTTGTAACACAAGTTGGTCTCTGATTTTAACGAGAAGAGAGCAGAAATTATCTTATTACAGCATTATTCCGCTTTAAATGTAACTTTGTAACCGTGTAATTTTTTAATATGAGGGCGAGTCAAATGGAAACCTTAAATTTGTAATAACAAATCGAAATTTCGCGCCGTTATGCTGTGAGTTAGTAAGTGTGCTGCACACATATCGTCGCAGTATCAGTATAAAGATGGCAGCCCCACTTGCGACTTGCACTAGGGAGGAACAGCGTTCTGTTATTTGGTTTTTTACGTAGGGAAGGTGTGAAACCTATTGAAATTCATCGATGAATAAAGGTTCAGTACGGTGATGCATGTTTGTTACAGCAGCATGTCTACGAATGGAGTAGGAAGTTCACAAATGGTGTGACTTCAGTGGAAGATGCTCCACGTCCAGGTCAGGCACAACGAGTTGTGACTCCACAGAACATTGCAGCAGTTGAAGCCATAGTGAAGGAAAACCACCGAGTGACACTGGATGACATTGCAGCATGTTTACAGATTAGTCATGGGTCAGAAGATTGCCACGTGGTGCAGGAGTGGTTCCACGGACTCCAATTTTTTTTTTCAAAAGGCATTTGTGCATTGGAGGACTTGCATTGAGCGTGGGGAGATTATGTTAAAAAGTAATACAGCTTTGTGCCACTTCTGCACAATAAATAATATTTAAAAAAACTATATAAGGTTTCCACTGGACTCGCCCTCGTGTATGTCTGTCTGTCTGTCTGTATGCATTTTTTTTCTTTATTTATTACAATCAGCATGCCCCACTACATATTACTATTACATGCATTACATTACATTTTTCAAGAGTTGATTTTACAAATTATACATATTTACATCTTTTAGCAGTTGATTTCACAAATTATACATATTTACATATCTTTACAGGTTAATTGAATTTATGTATTTACAAAATGTTCTTAAGTGGTGTTTTACAAGATTCTCGTTGGTTACTGGCCACTTGCTTCCATTTGTATTTACATCTTGTATTAGCTTGGCTCTTTGTTGACTTTTGTCTACACATTCGTATAGGTGGGCAGGTGGGCGGGTGGGTGGGTCGGGAGGTGGGTGGGTGGGTAAGTGGGTGGTTGGGTGGGGGTGGTTAGGTGGGGTAGGTAAGGTGGGCTATGTAAGGTGGGGTGGGTGAGGTGGGTGGCAATGTGTAGTGTTTAACGCCCGCTTTTACTACATACGGCACCGCAGGCGATGACACTGATGATACATGAGATGAAGATGGAACACCGGTGAAATGAGATGGCGGGGGAAACCGGAGATCCCGGATGATGATGATGATGATGATGATGATGATGATATATATAAGGGCGCTCAACTACGGCGGTCATCAGCACCCTTTAAAAAACTAGTCATGGCAAAAGCCAGATATAAAACATTCTAAAAACTATACAAGTGTAACAAAACCTATTAAAAATACACGTTCATAAAAATCATCAATCAAAACCTACTAAAAATTTCGTTCACTAAATCCTAAACTCTAAACTAGACAAGAATCTAAAAAGCTTCTCCACGGATCTCCGCGCACGGCCTACACGTGGGTGGGCCTGTTGACCGTCTCCCTCAACCAAGATGAGGAGCCCACGCGAGGGAGACTGTTGGCTTGGGACCCCGGGTGCGCCAAACCCGTACCTACCGAAGTAGGCCCCTGGGGGGGAGATCCCGGAGAAAACCCGCCCCAGCGCCGTGTTGTGCATCACAAATCTCACTTTCCGGAAGCCTGGGATCGAACCCGGGCCGCCTTGGTGAGAGCCAAGCGGTCTAACCACTGAGCCACGGCGCGGCCAGGGGGTGGGTGGGGTGGGGTAGGTAAGGTGGTGTGGGTGGGTAGGTAGGTAGGTGGGTAGGTAGGTAGGTAGGTAGGTGGGTGGGTAGGTAGGTAGGTAGGTGGGTGGGTAGGTAGGTAGGTAGGTAGTTAGGTAGGTAGGTAGGTAGGTAGGTAGTTAGGTAGGTAGTTAGGTAGTTAGGTAGGTAGTTAGGTAGGTAGGTAGGTAGGTAGGTAGGTAGGTAGGTAGGTAGGTAGGTAGTTAGGTAGGTAGGTAGGTAGGTAGGTAGGTAGGTAGGTAGGTAGGTAGGTAGGTAGGTAGGTAGGTAGGTATGGATGTATCTTCTCCAACGTTGTCATGTACTACGATGAATGAAATTGGTGAAATAATGCTGTCCAGGGTCAGTAGAGCTTAGGATTACTCAACATACGAAAAAGTCCTAACTAATGACCACCAATGCAAAGTAAGTCGTGGAAAGGAATGTGCCACCCTTACTCAGTGGGACAAGGACGTGAATATGTAAGACAGAAAACGCATGCTACACAAGGAGCAGATCCGTTAAAAAAATGCTTCCTATTCACTCTGTACAATAAAACCGAGAAGATTCATTTACACAAGTAGAAGCGGTCAGAATGTTTTTGAATTCTCTGTGTCTGAACTGAAATGGAGTGTCATAAATTACCGACGGAGGTTGTAGGAACCTTCTCCAATCCCCCTGCGTCTCAGAACCCGGAGACTTTCTTTCCTGTGGTATACTGGAGGTAACTCACCATAAGCGAGATTTCAACTCGCGATCTCTTGAATGTGAAGCAGGTATACTAATAGCACACCACAGAGACGGGCATTTCCGAAACAAACACATAAATATGTAGACAGTTAGAGTAAGACTGAAAAATGCAATGCCATAGCCGGTATTAGAACCATGGATCTTCTGGTCTCCGTCCAGCCACTCTAACCAATTGAGCTACTATGGCCAACACGGCGACATGACATTAAATTATCCAACTAACTCGTGTTTTCCCCGGTAAACTACTGAAGGGTCACTACTACGGCGGACACGTTTAAATTCGCTATACCGTCGTTTCACAGTGGCAAAGGACGGAGCTTCGTCGCCAAATGTGGAAGTAAGTTGATCGATGCGCTCTCGTTATGATAATCCACGTCTAAAGTCGTAATAAATCATTGCACGAATATTTTGCCAAGTTAATTCCATGCTTTTGTTGAGATACAATATTAAATTAATGTAAACAAAACAAATGAACCCCTACTAATAAAATGTATGAAGTAGATTATAGGCAACAATGTCAAACTTTCCTTTGGCAACGTCATATGGCACCTATACTACTTGCTGCGTGAGAATAAAGGAGATGTAAACAAAACAAAGTGACCGTTGATCGTAGCGCGTCTTCTTCACAATTTCCATGATGCTTTCACAGTGTAAATATAGTCCCTTGAATAAATACCGATTCTGAGGTGTGGAGTCTTGAGTTCGTTTTGCTAAAGCGCACAAGAAGTGCGTACTAAGCATATTTCAACCATAAAAACATATACTAATAGTTAAGTTTGTTTGTAATTAAAAGTACATCATGCTGCGCGCGCATATTGAAGCTAGAGACTTTCTCCGCATAATAAAGGAACTCCAGTAAACGCGGAAGTTTATTATTTAGAGGAGACCTGGGTTAACGAGGGACACACGACAAGCAAGGTGTGGACTGACACCACAGTGGAAAAAAAGAAAAAAAGACATGCATTGCGATCTGGTTTAAGTGCGAGATTTAGAAATCCTACGGGGAGGTCCAGGAAGGCGCCTTCATGGCTGTGGTTTCGTTGGATGTCGAGAAGGCCTTCTCTACGACATGGCATGCCGGGCTCCTTTATAAATTGATCCAACTGGGGCGCCCAACACAAATTATCAACATTCTAAACAGCATCTTGGGACACCGCACATTTAAGGTTACAGTTGCGGGGGAAACACCAACACTTAGACCAGTGAGTCCAGGCAGAGTCCCCGAAGGCTCTGTTCTATCTCCCACACTATTCAATGTCTTTATGGCAGATTTCCCCACAGAGTCACAAGTCGTACTGGCAAAATACGCTAACGACGTGCTTCTGTTCTGCAAAGACAAACACATCCGTCTCACACAACAGTGGTGTCGGCGTTGGCGGATGTACGTAAATCCGGACAAAAGCCACGCCATACTTTTTACAAAGTGCCAGATTACCGCAGACTGCCCCAACTTCAGCTTCCGAGGCCGAAGGATAGAGTGGACTAACTCTGTCCGGTACCTAGGAGTTACATTGGATAGAGGACTAACCTTTCGCCAGCACATCAGGGACCAAGCGGCAAGGGTACAGGGAGCAATTGCTTCCCTGTATCCAATGCTGGGGTCGAGCTCGAAGCCGGTTCGCATGAGCTTATACCTCTTACGAGCGCTGGTAATTCCTGTAATGCTTTATACCTGCGAGATCTGGGGCATGGCCGCAGATAGCTGGTTGGCATGGCTCCAACGTGCACAGAATAGAGGACTACGGTCTATCAATTCTGTGGGTTGCTACTTTCCCACCAGGTTGCTTCATGAAGCCTCGGGTCTTCCATACGTGGAGGATGAAATCAGGCGCAGGGCATCAAAATTATACGGCAAATTGCCAAATCATAGAAGCGCCCTTGTCAGATCTTTGGGAGATTATGACCCCACTAGACGCCGCTCTAGAGTACATCGGGTACCCCGCATGGCTTGTGGGCACCCAAGATAACCAAGGAGCTAATCCTATCAGCAGCTCTAACTGAGCTCCAAATGATTCTCCAAAGTTGTTTGGCATCTAAATTTTTCAGAAATCTTAAACTAAACAAAAACACCAGGGTGCTATTCATTACATCCTGTCCTTTCAACCCGAAGGTACAACACTGTAACCTTATAAAATAACACAAACCTAAAAACCTACATTTCACCCTACGACATCCCAAATTCAATACCTTACCTGCGGTAAACCCCTTAACGGGTGGGCACGCAGCAAGAGGCTTCTGGATAAATACAAGCCAGTCAGCACAACGAGCACGAGGGGTAAGCGTCTTATAGTATTGCACATAGGAAGTGATGACGGCTTTTTTCGAGGGTGGGGAGCTTGTGTTCGTCTCCGAAACAACGGGAGACTATCATAAATAAATGAATGGTGACGTTTTCAAATCTTGGTTTGGAAAAATTCCCCACAAATTACACCCGAATAGCGTTATTGTGATGGACAATGCCCTCTGCCACAGTGTTAGGTTACAATGCATACCAAACAAGTGACATCATAACATGGCTACAGATTAAAAAATGTAGTTATCCAGGAAGGTCATGTTAAGGCGGAATTGCTGGCAATGGTCAAGTCTCGTGCTAAAGAGTACGAAAAATACGTAAGTAGCAGTTCATTTTCATGGATATTAGTAGCGTACTACGTGACACTTAGCTCGAAAAATGTGCCTTTAATGTCGAAAATTTATATTAATATTATACTTAACGAAGCGATTACATGGCTGGCTTGAATAAATACGTGTTTTTATGTTGAAAATGCATATTCATATTATTAATACATATTAATATTATACTTAACGAAGCGATTGAGCTGTTGGCTTGTATAAATACTGTTTTTTGTGTTGAAAATGCATATTCATATTATTAATACATATTAATATTATACTTAACGAAGCAATTAAGCGGTTGGCTTGTATAAATACGTGTTCTTGTGTTGAAAATGCATATTCATATTATTAATACATATTAATATTATACTTAACCAAAATATTATGCCTGTACGTGGTCTGTATGTACCTTTAAAAATTAGATGCCCTAGTGTTACATAGTAGCATAGTAGCAACACATAGTCTTCCAACTGTTTGAATCATACTTATCAAATCGTAAGCAAGTTGTATGTATAGGAGGTGAGAAATCTAATATGGTGGAGCTAAAATGTGGTGTTCCACAGGGCTCAATACTTGGGCCACTATTATTTTTAGTAATGGTTAACGATTTACCTTCTTTCTTAAAGTCCCATACTGTACTGTATGCTGATGATACCACGTTTTTGAATACCAGTACCGATTATCTAAGCCTTAACTTGCTAACAGAAGATACCCTAAGGCATGCAAATACTTGGTTTAGAGCCAATGGTTTCCTGCTAAATGAGAACAAAACTGAACAACTTACATTTAGTTTGCGTGAGACTTCTTATGAAAATTGTTCAAGGAATGTAAAATTTTTAGGTGTGGTTGTGGACAATAGGCTGACATGGCAACCCCATATCAAGTATATTACAGCGAAGCTGTCCAGAGTTATATATTTAATTAGAAATTTGAAAAGTCATGTACCTGATTCATATTTAAGAACAGCCCATTTTGCATTCTTCCACAGTATAATCTCATATGGCATTTTACTCTGGGGAAGCAGCAGTCATATTTCTACTATCCTAATATTACAAAAAAAAAAAAAAAAAAAAAAAAAAAAATTCGTACCATCTCAAATTCAAATAAATTTGCACATTGTAAACCTCTATTTATAAAATTAATAATTATGACTGTGATAAATGTATATATTTATAATACTCTCATCTATGTAAAAAGTAACTTAACCGACCAGCTATTCAGGCAGGATATTCATAATTATAATCCTAGGTTTAATTATAAACTCAATATACCATATCATAGATTAACTAAAACCTCTAACAGCTTTGAAGTATTGGGCATTAAACTATATAATCAATTACCTTTAGAATTAATTGAATTATCAGGTAATACATTTAAATGCAAATTATATGAATGGTTAGTTTCCAAACCTTATTATTCAATACAGGAATACTTTAACAGGCGTAGTTAAACTTTGGCTTATGTCATGAAGTATTCTTATTTCCTCATTTTATTTTAAGTCTCTATATTTGTATATCTAATGTAAGTATTTTATTGATTTTTTTTATCTTCACTGTATTATAACTGTATTAATTTGTACTCTATTTTTGACTTTGTCTATTGCTGTAATAAGCTTAACGACAATAAATCATTATTCACCAGCTGTCTTGGAATCTATAAAGCCCACCTACCAATTCTTAGCAAACCCAGACTTGTTAAAAAATATCTCCATGGCAAGACACAAAACCCAAATGAAAGTCTCAACAGTCTGATATGCAAAAGGTGTCCCAAAACATTATTTGTGCCTTCCATAGTGGTGAAAACTGCTACATTTGATGCTTCAATAGTCTTTAATGATGGGAATGTTGGCAGAAAGAAAGTTATGCATCAGTTAGGATATCAACCTGGTGTGTTTACGGAAACAATTTTGCAGAGTATCGACAGCATTTGCATCGCTGGTGCAGAAAGAGCTATGAAATTAATGCAGAAAGAAGCAAGACAGAAGAGGAATTTAAAAAGAAGGGCTGAAGAAGACCAGAATGAGGATACAGACTATGGATATGGGAAGTTCTGACTTAAAATTAAAAGGGAAAGTGAATAATACTTACTGTATTTTTAATTGCCTTTCACCGTAACTTGCATTTTCTACAACTACAACCCATTTTTCTTTCAAACTACTTATTCTACAGTGATGCAATTTAGCAAACAGCTTTCTTATGCCACAATGAACATTTTTTTGGTTCTAGAATTTAAAATAAAGCTCCAGATGGAATGTGATGATACAAAATATATGAAATTATTTTAATTTTTAAATTATGCATATGATTAGCATTTTTTTTTAATTCTATACAGCTTCAGTAAGAAATCTAAATCCAACAAATTCATTTTAAGTGTGTTTTAAAATAACATACCAAATTTCAGAAAGAGAGTATATGTGAATTTTGAAAAAAAAAATTGGGCTTAAGTTTGTAAATATCTCTGTATATAGAAAAAAATATGTAGCGTTAGTTATAAACAATGGAAAATTATGAAAAAGCTGTGTATATTAACAGTATTTTCTTAAATAAGTATAACAAGTTTCACTTCTCTAACTTGAAAACCTTGGATATTATGCTATTTATGTAAGACCCTGAATATTTGAATACGTCCCCCATTAAGCTGTTGGCTTGTATAAATACATGTTTTTTGTGTTGAAAATGCATATTCATATTATTAATACATATTAATATTATACTTAACGAAGAGGTAACAACACTGTCATTCCGAACGCACGTGTACGCGGAGTGATACGGTAATTTATTCTCTCGTTGGACATAGGATACAACATTTAGGGTTCCCAAGGAACAAATTATAAATAATGTCCATCGTAATTTGAGCATTTCTTTTATGAAAGCTAAGTTTATGACATTTATAAGTAAAGAATTAGGACAAAAATTGTAGTAAATAATCGCTACATTTGACCTACAATACTAAAAGGGGCAACTTCTGCAAAACACACAGAAAAACATGCAGGCAGTGTACAAACTATACTCATTATTATAAATAAACGTAATAAGAAGAGGGCCATTCGTCCAGCGAGATTGCCTATTTCATGCATTTACATAAGAGCAGTGCACGGATTTGTTCTTTGTAACACACTGATCCCCAACATTATAGCACGAGTTGAGTTAGGAGTTTGGGGAGAAATAAAATTTCACTGCATATGGTTCTCCTTATTATATGGGGCTTAAGAAACGCAGCGGGAGGTGTAATTCGTGCGCCCCCATTCCATGCAAGGTGTACATACAGCTTGCCTTCACTTTATGGTTATTATACCCAGTTTTAAATTTTCAGCGAGGTTCTGGTGGTAGGAACAAAGACTTTTTAACTACTAAAATAAAATACGAGAGGCAGCTGTTTTCGCAGTAAAATTGCGTCAATGGCGTGTTTTACACTTGCGAAATTTCAAATGCTCCTGCATCCGTTACCAAATTACCTCTTTATGAACGCTGTACACTGCTAATACAAACGTATTATGATCTGCACTTGCAGAAAATTAGTGAAAAGTGTCTGCTGTCTAACTGTAAAAGGAAAATAGAGAAACAATCGTTAACTTTGCTATAAAGACTCCCATTGTGAATTGAGTTCTGCTTTAGAGGTGAGAAAACATAACTATCGAAAATAAACTGTCAACTCAAGAAACAACAACAACCGTAAAACTCAGTTAATTATCTTATCCATTAACTGCTTTATTTGTTTATTCATTAAAATTATTAGAGAGTATATAAACTGTTATTATTTCTATGTGTTTAATTACCATATACAGAATGTACATAAATGAATATCGGTGTTTTAACACTTTAAAATATTTATTGCATTCAATTTACAGTTATAAATATGTTAAATGAAAAAGCAACTCAAACATTTTCACAAAAAACTTCCTCAACATACTAGCCTTTGTCACACGGCACACATCAAATCTATAGCCGAGTTCTAGCCAAACGTTGATAAGTGTGTATTGGGCAATTGTAGCAACAGCTCCTTCAATCCGGTTTCTTAATTCAGGGAGGTCAGCTGGTAGCGGAGGCACGTACACACGATCCTTGATGAACCCCAAAGGTAAAAATCGCATGGCGTTAGGTCAGGAGGACGTGGATAATGTAATGTGTAGTGTTTAACGCCCGCTTTTACTACATACGGCACCGCAGGCGATGACACTGATGATATATGAGATGAAGATGGAGCACCGGTGGAATGAGATGGCGGGGGAATCCGGAGATCCCAGAGAAAACCCACCCCAGCGCCGTGTTGAGTGAGTGAGTGAGTGTGTGGTGCTTTAGGGCCCGTCGACAGCAAGGTCATTTGGGCCCGCCAGCGCCGTGTTGTCCACCTCAAATCTCATTCTGCGGTCGCCTGGGATCGAACCCGGTCCGCCTTGGTGAGAGAGGACGTAGAGCCCATGCATAGCAAGCCCTGTCATTGGGGCCCTTGCCACCTATCCAGCGCTCGGATACAGTGGCGTTCAATCAACTTCGTTATGCCAGTGAGGTGGCGCACCATCCCGCTGGAAACTGAAGTTCTGTGGTTCATTTTCTTCCAACTGAGGGAAGAGTCATTGCTCTAGTGTCTCAAGGTAAGTGGTGCCAGTTACAGTAGGTTCACCAAAAAGGAAAGGGCCATAAACATTTCGCCGGGATATGGCACACAAAAAAAAATCACTTTAGGGGAATCTCGTTGCATTTGTACAATCCCGTGAGGATTTTCTGAGCACAGATGCGCACATTATGAGTGTTAACATGTCCATTAAAGTGAAAGGTCAATTTATCACTGAAGACAACACGAACCATAAAATCGTCATCGTCCTGAAACAACATGTCTTTTGCGAAGTTGGCACGTAATCCCTGGTCTGTCCGCTTTAGAGCCTGTAATTACTGTAAACGATAAGGACGTAGCCGTAAGCGTTTTCTTACAACTTTCCAAGCAGTCGACACAGGAACTTGTAATTTACGACTAGTCTTCCGGTCTGATTTCTTTGGGCTACGAGTGAACGACTCTCTCACTCGCTCAACAGTCTCTTCACTTACTCTTGGTCGTCCCGTGCACTTCCCTTTACAAAGGCAGCCAGTACCTTCAAACTGATGATACCATCTACGAATGTTATTATCACCAGGAGGATCACAACCGAACTTAACGCTGAACGCACGTTGCACAGTAACTATAGACTCAGTCTTTGCAAACTGTAAAACACAAAACGCTTTCAGTTTACTAGTCGCCATCTTTGCTACTACCGCTGTCTAGCAGATTGCGGCAGAAACATTACACGCACATGCTCACTGGTGCCAACAAACAAAACTGTTTGAGTTGCTTTTTCATTTGAAATATCATTTATAACTGTAAGTTTAATGTAATACATATTATAAAGAGTTAAAGTCCTGATATTCATTTATATACATCCTGTATACTAACCTGGCATAGGAATTTTCTTACATTAAGGGCAAAATCATAATAACCGCCTGTTAGTGTACGTAGTCTTTTTCACTTCCCCTTCTTTTTATGTACAATGGTTTTGAGTGTTGCTAATGTGATTCCAACTGCTTAAGAATTCCTATACAGGCATCCTACTTAATATACAGAGTGTTTCGAAACGACACCGTATGAATGTATAGAAGTAGTTGCTCATCTTTTATTTTACACATATAGATAGTTTTTACCCCTAGTAGAGCCACATAAAAACGCTCCAGAAGGAATGTGGATTAGGCGGTTGCAGGAAAAATGCCGCATGCCTCACGCTATCCAAGTTCGCAGGTAGGTGACACACCGTGGCGCCTGCTGTAGCTGTTTGTAAACATACCGACTTACTCCACGGTAGCTCGCTACTATTATGAATTTCTTTGGCTTATGAAACCACAGTAAAGAAGCTATTCTTTAGTTATTTGTTTATGGCTAACATTTCGTTATAACAGTCGATGACGCCAAATAAGCTGGTGGACATACGCAACATAAACCTTTTAGAGAGAAGCTAATGTTAGTGAGATTGAGAATGGAAGCATTAAATGATAAAAAAAAAAAAAAGCACAGAACAATATCAAAGATTTGTAGATGTAGTCAACCGAAACTAAATGCCCTGTGCAACGAGGCAAGCATTTTATTTTACTATGTTTAATAATACTGAATAAAGCATTTGTAAGTTAAAAGGAAGCTGTTGATCTTACAGTAAATGTCTGAAAGCACTATGCAGTTAAGATCATAGTAAAATGAGTAACCTTGTAACTGTCCGAGTCATTATCGACTTTTTCACAAGTAACTGCTCTTTACACCATTACCTAAAAGCAAAGCTAGGGTCACTGATAAAGAGCAAGTAGCAATGCTTTTGTTTTCGTGACCGGTGCTTCCCAATAACAACTTTTGAGGTTTGCACACCAGAGGTTCCTGCGCTGCCTAATCACAAAATAATGAAATATGTAATTCTGCATAAAATATTACGTAAGAGATTTTCGAAGCTGCGACACCGAAATTCGTACTAGTTAGTTTATAAACTACTAAACGGATATATTCGTTCGGTGATCTTTGGATACAACCTGTATGTTAATAGCTTTAATTAGGGTAAAGAGCTGAGAAATAAATATATTTCACACATTATACTTAAGTACCGAAACATTAGCCCAGTGGCTTAGCTCCGCGGTATGATGTGAAGATCCCATTTGGGAGAAGGTGATTTCGATTTTTGTAGTGTAGTGTTTAACGCCCGCTTTTACTACATACGGCACCGCAAGCGGTGACACTGATGATGCAAGAGATGAAGATGGAGCACCGGTGGAATGAGATGGCGGGGGAAACCGAAGGTCCCGGGGAAAACCCACCCCAGCGCCATCATGTCCACCACAAATATCACTTTTCGGTCGCCTGGGATCGAACCCAGGTTGCCTTGGTGAGAGCCAAGCGGTCTAACCACTGAGCCACGGCGCGGCCTAATCGTGATTTCGATTTGGTGTGTCACTGTGAACGTGGGCTTTTAGTAGTTTACCAGGAAAGTAGACAAGATCTGGATTGGTTCCTATTATACCAGTGGTGGCTCGTAAAAGTGCTACCAATGTGCTGCAATATTTCAAAGGAAAAATAAAATAAATTCACAAAGAATATATTAGATTAAGCGGTAATATTGTCCACCAACACAAGAAGGCAAGGCAGAGGAACTTGTAATGTAATCAGTTTTACTGGCCGCATGATGTTTACGCTCGCCTTCTGGATATGGTAAGGATGCTAGGTTCACAGTGTTGTCAAATAACTCATCTATGTTATAATACCTATCACTGCAGTTACTGAAACGCGCATTAGATCTGGCAACATGGGTGGTACATATGTACTCTCATACATGTATCCCATAGTAAACAGATCCACCACCAGAGTAGATAAGCATTTCAAGCGCCTCTCCGTCGTGATGGGTAGACAAATAGGTTTTGGATTTCACTACGGAGGGGATTCGGTAGGTGGGTGACCATACTGGGCCCATTGTGCCTTATGCCCACAAGTGGGTCCACCCCGGAGGAAGGATGAGGCGAAGGAGACAGAAGGCGACTGACCCAAGGAGCCACGACAGTTCAGAGGGCACGGTCCCTACATTTACTTGGATTGAGACTTCCCCTGACAGGCCAGGATAATGAACAGTTGCTCCGGCTTCTGTCAACCCAGTAGCAATGGAAAACTCCGTGGTTCCTTCCTTGGAGCAATACCTTGCGTCTATAAACCCTCCCCATCGACAACAACGTCAAGACGGCTTAAGACGTCAAGACACCACTTAGGCGCGTCAACCTAGCAGTGAAGACTACCAAATAACTTCCATGGGACCGCCTGGTGACCTAGCACACCTTCTACTATCTCTGCAGGCTAGTATACGGGAGATTTTAGGCAACCCTCTACCCCCTCCGAGCGGCCGAACCCTGGCCGGAGCTACCCGATCTCCCGCGGTAACAGGAACACACTGCACCCTCAAGTGCGCCCAAATCCAAACAACTCCCTTTCAGCGAGGGGATGAAATTTTCGGCCTGAGGTTCCTCTAGTAACATCAGAGGTACCACGAGTGCTAGAGGTCGGCAGCGCTCGCACCACAGCAGCTGATGGGGACGGATCCCCTCCCCTACGGTAAGGACAATGGACACCCTTCCCTACTGCGGGACGGCACGAGCCCAGCAGCCGAGTCCCAAATGTCCCAGGCATGCGATCTGAGCCCCAAAGGTCCCTGGCTGCGGTCCCGACCGAAATGTCCCAGCGGAGGTTGAGTCCAGAGGTTCTACTCCCATCAGTCCTGGAGCCGTAGGACCAAGATCCGTGCCTCTATCAACCAGGGAGTATCCGAGCTGTCCCAAAGGGCGCCGGGCGTCCTCCGTGGGGCTTTCCATAGGACAAGACCTGGGTTACTAACAAGCACCCCCCATCTGCTCCTAGGACACAATACGGGATGGAAGTGGATACGCCACTTACGCACGCCAACACCAAAGGTGAAGGCTACCGATGTGACCTCGGTGGGGCCGCCTGGCGATCTAGCACTCCTTCTACTTGCTCTGCAGGCTAGTACCCGGGAATATTAATGGCTTCCCTCAACCCCGTCCGGAGACGTACCCGAAGGGAATCGGGAACCACTGCCCTCTCGAGGCCAACCCAATCCGAACAACTCCCAGAGAGAGGGGCTCGATTGATAAGCCCGAGGTTCCTCTAGTAACGTCAGAGGTACCACGAGTGATAAGGGTCTGCAGCGCCCGCAACCCGGCGGTCCCAGCGGAGGAGCGGAGAACGGCAACCGACATACCGGAGGAGGAAGTTATTTTCCTCAGGGCATATCACCCTGCCATGCAACGCCGAGACACCCGCCGACACTTCTACCCTGAGAGAGACCACCAGATTGCAGATTATGTGAAATTATAATAGAGTTGAAATGGAGGGACACGAAATTCGGGGCATGTAAGTAACCTACCCAGCATTCGCCTAGTGACCTGAGAAAACCCTCGAAATATCCCATGCATCAGGTAGGGCGGCCACGGGAATCGATCCCGTGCCTCCCGAATACGGACCAAAATGAAACCGCCTGAGTCATCCCACTCGGTGATGGGTAGACGATACTCGTGGGCAATATTAGTCACTTTATTCTACTGCAGACTAACTCTGGAGAGATATCCTAAACGCACTAACATCTCGTGTGTCATTTCTATGTTTTTGATTTACACTGATTTTATTAATGCATTTCAATATATCCAGGATTTTTTTCTTATCCTGTATTCCATTGATCAAGTTTCCAAATAACAAATATGGAAATCAAAACGGTGCTTTATTAACATCATACTCTAGATACAATTGGTTTCGTACACTCATAAAATTTCTTTGTATGTTAGTTATTTTTTCAATTTGTATTATTCCGCATTTTAGGATTCTCTCTGGAATGAGTCAACTTAATTGTTAAATGTTACTTTCTCCTCTAAAGTTACATTGGAAAACAGCCTCTTTATTATATCGTACTCAGTCCACCGTCTTTAAAAAATGCGCTATAAGACACTACACCGACACAAACGCTCTACTGCAGCGCTAACAATTGCAGCACTTTAGAGCTCGCAGGGATGACTTAACATTCGGAGCATGCGCAGTTTAAGGTAAACTCTTGCGTTTCTCGTCTCGGTGGTTCACAACGAGGCTGAAATTATTTCAGCACTCATAATATAGTTTTTCTCATTTCGGAGAGAGCTTTACAAAGCATGATTGTGTCAGTCTTTTGTGCGTACCGATTCGCATTCGAAGAGGTAATTTTAGTACGATTTTAACATGTGCTATAGACATTAGCGCAGGATCCCTGCCTACTACAATGAAATTTTCGTTCTTACACTGCTTACACTTAGTATTGCCTTTCATGTGTTTTAGGATCGAAGAACCGAGCAAAGCGTTCGGTATATTGCTGCCGTACAATGGAATGTGCACTTAGAAAAGATTCTTCCCCATATTTTGTTTGGTCTACTGGGGGCGTATTCACACTAATCAGTGAGAGCACGGAAATAAGGCTTGAACTAGCCGAGAGGATGTACTACATATGGAAAGGTTAGCGATCCCATTCTAATGTACAACGTTCGTCCGCATCAGGTCCGCCATGGAATTTTTTCCTCGAAGGTGTCACATTTGAAGTAAAAAGAGATATTGTGACCTTTTTGCAGGGCTATGCTCCACATACGTCACATCATAAATAGTTTTTACATGTATATATTTTAAACACAGTTTAAATGTGGATTAAACGTCTTATTCTGTCAATTAAATACGTTACATTCATGATTTGTTTTCTTATAGACTAATTAAAATACAGATTACAGATATACAGTGCGATCCATATAAACCTGAACCATTTCAATAGGCCATAACCTATGAACCAATAATGAGACACGTGCAACTTTGGGAGAATATAATACATCATTGGGAGATTACATTACACTATTTACATCTCATAAGAATGTTGGAAGTGTCGTCCACCAGCATCTAAACATGTTGGCACTCGTCTCACCATATTCTCTGAAGTTTTACGGAGATTTTCCTCGTCAATGTTGCTCATTTCGTTTCAAATGCACTCACTGAGAACATCAATTGTCCGTGGCCTATTCTTGTACACTCCTTTTGTTTAGATACCCCCACAAGAAAACCCCGGTGAGGTTAGGTCAGGGAATCTGGGGGACCACAGACCTTTTGAGATTATTCGATTACCAAAGAAACTGGTTAAAAGTTCCATGGTCTCATTAGATTTATGGTACATTGCTCCATCTTGCTGGAAATAACCTTGGCTGCTCCGTGGCTCAGTGGTTAGAACGCTTGACTCTCACCAAGGCGGCCCGGTTCGGTCCCAGACGACCGCAAAGTGATAATTGTAGTGGACAACACGGCGCTGGGGTGGGTTTTCTCCGGGACCTCCGGTTTCCCCCTCCATCTCATTCCACCGGTGCTCCATCTTCATTTCGTGTATCATCAGTGTCAGCGCCTGCTGTGCCGATTGTAGTAAAAGCGGGCGTTAAACACTACACACATTTCATTTGGAAATAACCTTCTCTCAATTCAATATCATCCAGCTGTTCCACAAATGTACTGAAGATACTCATATAAACTTCAGTGTCTACAGTCGTATCAAAGAAAATGGGACCAACGCTCCTGAAAGCTGACACCGCGCACCATATTCTAAGCTTTCCATCATGCAGTGGGGTTTCGTGGATCACTTGGGGACTTACAGCAGCCCAATAACTTGTGTTTTGTGTGTTTATGTAGTCTGACAGAGGAAACTATATCTCATCTGTAAATCACGTCTGGACGTGGAATAAGAGTAATCTGAAACCATCGACAGTAAGTGATTCGTTTATCATAATCTGTTTCTTACAGAAGTTGCACCATATGTACTCTGTAAGGTCCTAATCCCGATTTCTTCGTTGCTCTTTGACACGTTCCATATGAATACCCTGATTCCTAGCTCAATCGACACAACGATTTGTTTGGAGAATTCAAGCGATAAAATTGTTGCCTTTGTCGGAACATCGCGTACATAAAATTATCTTTGATATTCCCATTGTGTTGTTACCTAGGAATTTGTCTTTCAATATGTTTTGTACCTACCTCCTCCCAAAGATTGATCTACCTTGTGTAACTATGGCTCTTCTTAGCATCCGAGCTGTCTTGTTCATCTCCAGCTAGGCCGTGCTGCCTAGGTACGAGTCTTCTACGAGTGCTGCGCTGAGCGCTAGGTAGTGCTAGCACCGCTTTTAGAGGAGCAAGAAGTTCGATAACTGAATATCGCAGCGCCGGGAGGGACTTACTCCGACGTTTCGTCTTTGAGGATCGTGGACAATTAGGGTACTCCCGACTGGGATCTCGGAGGCTCAACATTACAACCTTCTCTTAGCCCCTTCGCAGGTAGCAACATTGGGACAACACTGTTTGGCTTCGCTTCACCATGTAAGTTTTGTACACGCCTTCAAAATTTTTATTCCAAATTTTCCCTATGCTCTCTCGGATGATTTAAGGCCAATTTCGAGGCGTTAGGACACTTAGAACACAAAAAGAAACCATAATGACCTTCAGTGTATTTAAAGAAATAACCATATCTAATCAGAGGCAAAGGCACTTAATTGGCATGTACTAAACCTAATTGTTAACAGTATTTAAGGCAAAGAAGAAAGGTACATTGTTATCTTGGCAGTATAAAGAAATAGTTGAAAACAACCAACTTTGAAAATTGTCGCACTGTAGATGACACCTTTGTAATTCACTGATTTCACCAAATAATTTTGTCTACCATAAAGGTTTATTGTTTTATCAATTATGACTTTGTTGCTAGTTATGTCCTAAAATGAATCCTGTCATTAAATTATATGTACAACAGAACTTCAAAATGAATATCTTGAATAGTTTGAACTAAAGGCTGTCTAAAGCATAAACAGAGGTGAGAACTCACAGAAACTTGCAAAACAAATGTTTGAGCATACTAATTCTTCTTTATTTAATAGTACTGCCAATTTATACACCAAAACGTTTCCTGTAAGACAGCTGAAGATTACCTCTTTACTAAAAACATGAAGAACTTCTCATACTTTATTTTGAACTGGTTTAGAATTCATAGTTCAACCTATCAGATTCGATCCATCTAAATTTGTACATAAGATTAAGCTGTAGTGATAACAAATATATGTAGTTAGAGCAAAAATTACTGTTTATAAGACTGCACAAAAAGTTGAAAATATTAGCTATTAACAGTTTTCGAAAGTCCTTTTCTTAACACGAATAAACTAACTTAATATTTCATTCTTTTCTAGTTATTTATGGAAATTCTGTAATGCGTTTACCAATAGGAATTCATTTAAGAGACTAGATGTTTTAGTTGGGGGTAGTGAACGCTAATTTTCTGTGTACAGGGGAGGCGAAATGGCGAACGTGTTTAAATTCGCTCGGCAAATCGGCACAGTAAAATGTACGTACATTCAACTATCAGTATCGGGTTATCGACAAAAGTGGCCGAGGTCGTTTAGCCACGTACTCGTACACGGTAAGTCGTTATTTGAATATATCCAGGCTCGGCCCTTCTCTCCACTGAGCTTTAATATTTTCTCAGTCCTCATAGATAGCAAATACCGATAAGTACCCCAAAATTAGGCCAGAACGTTTTATACCCAAATCTGCATTCTCAATTATCATTTATTTCATTTAGCATCTATGTTAAACCATTTTGGTACCATACCTTTGCTGTTCCGTACCTGTAACAGCAAGAATAAGCATTGTTAAAGCTTCCAACTCTCTTCTTTTATTTCATTTGTCATATTTTTCTGTTTTCTTTCTTGATTTCTGTTTATATAGCGTTTTAACTTCTATGTTAATCTCGACTGAAGCATTTGCTAGTATTTTTGCTGTTTCAACTTTTAGATTATATTACATTTTTTCATCGCGAAGACTCCGGCCTCTATCTAGTCGGGAGTGATGGAAAACTCCGGGGCTCTTTCCTTGGTGTAATACCTTGAGTCTAAAAAGCCCTCCATCAAAATCAACTCAAGACGGGTAGAACTGAATACCACACTTACGTGCGTCAACCCCGCAGGGAAGACTACCGAATAACCTCGGTGGAGCCGCCTGGTGATCTAGCACACCTTCTACTAGCTCTGCAGCCTAGTACGCGGGATTTTTTAGGCAACCCTCTGCCCCCTCCATGTGGCCGAAGCCTGGCCGGAGGTACCCGATCTCTCGAGGGTGTCGGAAACACTCTGCCCTCTCGAGTCCAACCCAATCCGAACAACTCCCATTCAGGAGGGGCTCGAATGTTCGGCTAGAGGTTCCTCTGGTAACGTCAAAGGTACCACGAGTGCTAGGAGTCCGTAGAGCGCACACCACAGCAGAAGTGGGCGGATCTCCTTCCCTACGGGGTACATGTCATGCATTAGCGAAGGTATTTACCAGAGCAGCCCTTATATAGTAAAGACCGATCCCCCTTCTGCAACCAAGGTGTAACCAAGCTGTCCTAAAAAAAGGGGGGTGCCAGGCGCCTCCAGGGCTCTCTCCTTGGGGCAAGACCTAGAAGCTAACAAGCTCACGCATCTGGTCCGTGTACATTCACTCTCATTTACCTTGCTTTGTGACGTAGGTGGTAGCGTGTCTGTCACACATAAATGAGGTCGTGAATTCGAATCTTAGAATGAGTTACCTGGATAAGGTTGTATCCGTATTTTTCCCTTATCCTGAAGAATATCAGTTAGCTCTAAGCTCCATGGATCCTGGGTTCATTTCATTCATCTTGCGATGCGACTTGATGTCTGAGGACGTTAATAAAAAATATTCCAGCTTCTATGTTGGGTAAGAAATCATTGAACATTTCCCACCCCAATCCAGGGAATCGACTTGCTGACCGCTAGACGCCAGATGAATCCACTTTTGTTGTGTGTATAAGAACATCTAGTAACCTAGACCGATAGACAGATTTCTAGAAAGCGGATTGAAATGTAATTGCTCTAAAATTTCGTGGTCTTTTCATGGGAAAGAAAAACCCAAATAACGGTTTATGCTTTCTTATCTACAGACAGGTACTTATAAACTCAAAATAGCAACGAAATATTTCTTCGAAATGCATAACTTCACAAAAATATTCATCTGTTTTAAATTGTGTGCTTTAACCAGGTCATATTTTCATAACACGATTTTTCTAATATCTTATGGTTTACAATTTTATAAGTTACATATCACGAAGTGCACTTCCCAGTAGATTAAATTTATACATGTTATTTGCGATAGAAATATCTTGGATTGTATCTAACAAGTGGAGCTTTAATTGAAATCCATAGACTCAAATCTTACAAAGGTAAATTCATCATACATTTTTCCACATAATGGGTACAGAATTTTGTTGACAAGTTTTGTTCAAATCCTTGAAAGGGCTGGACTTAAGAACCAATTAACTAGCTTATCCTTTCTGAGATATATTCTTTACACGTTTATGGTATTTTTTCTTTCTAAAATTGCTTCGTTCCTTTTGAGGACCTTGACAGATATATTTGGGTGCAACGTCGACATTAAATGTTTTAGTGGAACACAATAGGTACTATTATCTACAATTAGTAACTGACAAAACTGTAAAAATACCTTTAGATTGCTAATACGAATATTTAAGAAGTTTTTCAAACGTTTCACAAAACAAATGACGGTTGAATTCTTAACTATGTTACTTGAAAAATATTAAAATAACGTTGTGCAAGTAACGTAAGTTTCAGCTTTACAGAATAGAAGTTATTTAAGCATTATAAGCATAGAATGAAAGAATATTGAAATTCCGTGAGCTCGTGAGGTAGTAAGACAACCAAATATTTACCAGGAGACATCAAAGAGCATTTATTAAACTTCACTCGGAAGTAAACTTGTCTGTATATTCAAGAAAGTTTGTTTTACCACTATAATAAACGCATCCACATCTCATTGCCATGGCTACCTTCACTGGCATTGTGGGAAATGAAATGGCCGGTGTGGCAGCCAAGTCAGCTACAAGACTACAACAAATCGCACCTGGAGTATCCGGTACATTAAAAGATATCAAAAAGATATTTGAAACCCATGTTCTGGAGTATTGGGAGAAACAATGACAGTCCACTACCTCAAAGCTCCAACTTGTTAGAAAATCTATCTCAGAACCAGCTATATCGAACAGTCACTTCCGGAGAAGAGAACAAATGCTACTCAACAGATTCCGTATTGGTCACTTCATCCTTAGTCATAGTCATTTAATGAAGAATTCACATAAAGATTCATACCCGAAATGTGGAACTCAAGAGATATCAACTTTCCACCTCATCTTTGAAGCCGGAAGTGACTTGAAGCTTAATAGCGATTTATATGCCATTTTTAATTCTGCAGAAGAATGTAGAAAAATTATAAAATTAATGAATTCATCAAAACTGTCATTTATCATATAAAGTTTATTGAACTATATCTAGTGTTATTCATGCCTTTAGCTTCTTTTTAATACGTACATTTTGTATTTTACGAGGGCTGTTCAATAAAGAATGATCATAATTTTTATGGTCATAATTTTTCGCAGTAAAATTAAATTTTATTATATTCTGTTAACTTAATATGAAACAAAGACACCGTAGTAGTTTCCTTGTTGGTACTCCTGGTTCCCGCCTCTGATAACCAGGTAAGTTCAGACATGTTCAGTATCGCCCACCGCATCAATGGAGGTAACACTTGAGGAACAATATGTAGCTTTGAAATTCTGCTTTCGTCTCAACAAATCTTCAGCTAAGGCCTATACAATGTTACAGAAGGCCTATGGAGAGTCTGTTCTTCCCTACAGCACAGCTCGAAGGTGGTTTAAAATGTTTAAAGAGGGGAGACAATCAATTTCAAAGGAAGGTGGACCCGGTGTTCCAGTTACTGCCCTTAACGGAAGAAAACCTTAATGCTGCCATTGTGAGAGAGGATCCACGAATTACCTTAAGATCACTTTCTGAAATACTGGACATTTCATTGGATGTCACCCACACATTGGTAACAGAAACATTACACATGAGACGTGTTTGTGCCAGAGGGTTCCAAGACTTTTGATTCCCTAACAGAAGGACATTCGCATACAGGTCTGCATGCAGTTAAACTTGATGTTAGAGGAATATCCGGAGTTTCTTTCAAACGTAATCACTGCTGATGAAACTTAGCTGCATCATTTTGATCCTGAGATCAAACAGAAAAGCCCAGTGTGGAAATCTCCTTCATCACCAACCCCCCAAAAAGCAAAAGTGGTCGCATCTGCTGGGAAAGTTATGGTCATCTTATTCTTTGATATTCATGGAATGGTTTACTAGCATGATGTGCCTGCACACACATCAGCAACTGGACAATATTACAGGGATGTCCTGAAAACATTGCAAGTTCATATCAGGCGCAAAACATCACATTTCCGTGAAGGAGGCTGGATGCTGCACCACGATAATGCGTGACGCATATTGCCAATGTTGTTGCCGAATATATTGTAAAAAGCAACGTGAGGTGCATCCCTCACCCTCCCTATAGTCCGGATTTAGCCCCAAGTGAGTTTTTTTCTATTCCCTAACTTGAAGAAACGCCTTTGTGGTAGGCATTATCCATCATCAGAAGCAGTGGTGAAGGCTGCAGATGCGAATTTGAAGGATCTCTCAAACAAATGGATCTTCAGCCCTGTTTATTGTATAATATATCTGTATTTCTACTTACATTACTGTAATGTGCGAACTTAGTTGTTTTGTTTATCGTTGTAACTTGTTTGTATTGTTTGTTTTATATTTCATTGTAATCTGAATCTCGTATTAATTCTACTGTGGTCGCTGATAACCTTAGTTGCTGTAAAGCGCCCTTAAATAAATTAAAAAAAAAAACTTGTGTGTGATTACTAATATGTCTGAAGAATACCTCTGATACAAGATGCTAACCATAAAACATTCACTATTTTCTCTGCAATGTACGTTATGAGAAGAGAAAGTTTTGCGTTCCACCTAAAATTCAGTACGAAATTTCAATGCAAATATAAATTTTGCGGCCCCAATGCAAAAAGTCAAGGTCATAAAGCGCCTTTGTGTGTGTGTGTGTGTGTGTGTGTGTGTGTGTGTGTGTGTGTGTGTGTGTGTGTGTGTGTGTGTGTGTGTGTGTGTGTGTGTGTGTGTGTGTGTGTATTTACCCAAAAACGACAAGACGATTAAATGCATAAACTTTTAATTCAGTTCATTATCTTTGGAGATTAGGATATGAAAATTTTGAAGAATATTTCCTCTAAACGTATACATGAAATTGTTTATGTATAGAAAATTTCGATTATATAAATAAGTTTCATAGGATTTTCATTAACCTCTTAAGATAAATGTGAGATATTTTCAACATAAATGAAACGTATATGGTAAATGTTCTGGGAATGCTTAAGGAGCACTCTTCGTTCTGGATGACTTTGCTGAAATGGTAAAACTTCTATGGAAATTTAGATTATGTTAAAATGACAAATATATTTTTTATAGAATTAATCATTTACGACACATTCCTTGTTAATGGTTTGATTAATTTTAATATTATAAGATTCTCAATTGGGGTCAGGACAGAACAGATGACAGTGCAAAATGGATGTCAGTATGTTGGTGAGGTTATCTGGAGAGGGGCTATATCGAGGGCACGCACCGCAGAGAACGTGACTGGTCAGTACGCCATGACTAAGCAAGAGGTGCAGACGTCTGTTGCGCCACGCATCATCTTCATCAGATTTCTTGCAAAACAGGGCACCAAACCATCGGAAAATTTGAGACAGCTCCGTGCATACTTTGGGGGAGAAACGCTTTCGAAGACTGGAGTGTACGAGTGGGCTAAAAATTTTGTGGCGGGAAGAGAAGCTGTGGAAAATCAACCTATTGGAGGAGAACGTAAACAAGCATTTCTGCAGACAGCAACGTTGTCATTCGTGAAGAAGACCGGCACATAAAAAAAACCGATAAGTTACGGAAGTGTTCAAACAATCATCCGAGATGAACTCCATTATAGAAAATTGTCTGCCAGGTAGGTTCCTTGTCCCTCAACCAGGAACAAACAACATTACGCTAGGAAGTTTGTCAGAGACACCTGCATCGCTACAAGGAGGAGGGAGAAGACTTCTGAATCGCATTGTGATTTGTGATGAAACATGCGTGCATCATTACATCCCAGAGTCAAAGCAACCGTGGAGTGGCGGCGAGGAGACGAAGCAGGTCCGGTGAAGGTCAGAACATGCCCAGCTGCTGGAAAGGTGCTTGCAACCGTTTTCTGGCACTCCGCGAGCGTTTTGCTAGTGGATTTTCTTCACGAACAATGAGAATCAATGCAGCCTATCACTGTCGGATTTTGGATGACGCAAAAGCTGCATATCACAACAAGCGACGCCGGCAACCGATCCGAAATGCCATTCTTCTCCATGAAAATGCGAGGCCACACACTGCCACTTTTACGCGGAAAAAAACTGGATCAAATGCATTGGACACCTCTGGAACATCCTCCTTGAAGTCTAGATTGATCGCCCTGCGACTACCATTTGTTTGGACCAATCAAACAAGACCTAGGAGGACAACGCTTTGATGATGACACAAGTGGAGAAGACTTCTTGCGCAACTGGCTCCGCACGAGTCCTACTTCTTGCCAGTCCAATAGAGAAAGTGTGTATCGAAGGAAGGACACTATTTAGAAAAATATTCTGTATATGAGCATTTTCGTTTGCTGATGCAATACATTAGAAAAAATCCCCCTTATATTTGATCTGCCCTTATAAGGCTATAGTGAATAAACAGATCTATTTAAGTGTTTATCTAAGATAAAGTTTTAAGAGCCTTAATATTTTATATTTCGGCTTTTAAAAATATTTGTCTGGTTCCATAAATGTAGTCCTTTATCAGAAAATTCTTAATTTTTAAAACCAAAGTTTAACTTTTATACCAGTTAGGCTCCTTTTTAGCCTTTATGAACTTTGAGTTATTTATTTTTCTCGGTTTATTTTCTGTCACAACATATATACATAAGCATACATTTCCAAGGCCTAGAATCCTCAAAGTTTATGCCATGAAACGTCAGAGCTGAATAGCCATAGGTGGCACAAAGTGTCAAACGCACAGCTACTGCGTCTAGAACCCTCTTTGACTACAATATTATTATACTGGGTGCACCAGCACTCCTTTGCATAGCACATGCCTATATAATAGGGTCAACAATAGGGCCAGTTGTGCTGGCGGGGAGTATACGAATCGCTTTGATGTCCGGCGTACCCCCAGATATTAAAAAGTAACTCTGGGCAACTACGATGTATAGTATAAGAGGGAGCTATGAGAAGGAAATAAACTCATACACACCAAATACTTTCAGTATTTATAACCACAAAACTATAGATCCATTTTCCCCTACTGGGTAATATTTCATTTGTATACAATTATGAAAGCCAAAACAGATTCACCGTAACATTGCTGTCACCATAACAACGTTATATCCGTACACCAGCTCTTGATTCTCTTCAGTGTGATTTAATTTCCAATAGCGAAACTAGGGATAAGACCGGGTAAAGAAGTGAATCTGCGTACGCACTTATTTGTAGCGCAGTAAGGTAACATCTGCCACCGACACATGTAACTTCTTGCTCCCACGCTTATTCGTCATGTACAGCGTGTGCATGCCGGTTTGACGTGATTTAACGGATTTATTGCATGTTGGAGAAAAACCTAGTTTGTGACCTAATTATTCATCAAACCTATAAACAGTGAAAGTTGTGTTGGTATGTTTAGCGTGTTAAGCTTTTAAGTGCATACTTTGAAATTTCTTTGTTGGATGTAGTACGAAGGAATTCAGAGCATTTGAAAATATAGCAATGGCGGTAGGACCGTGTGTATTTAGATATTTCTCCTCGATTGAAAGAAGGTAACTGACTATTGAAAGACAAATTAATATAATTTTAGTGTATGTTCACACCGTTTCTATTATTCAAGGTTACATTCTCATTATAGTACGGATTTACATCCCTAAAACTAATCGCCAAAATTTTCCTTTTTCGTGTCACAAACATATATAGTCCCAAATCAAAAATATCAGCAACCATTTTCCAAACGAACAAGAGGTAAGACCGATATAATAACTGATTCTCCTTATAGAAACGAACTCATCCACAAAGAAAGCAGCAAGAGACCTCAAAAAAGGCAGTTATATGGAAAATGGTTCTGTACAAAATATTCTTAAGTACCAGAAGTTGGTAATTGGGGTAGAGACACAGAGACTGAATTGCTGGAAGATAACGATTCCACATGTCTTTGTTGTAATGAGTCGTATGCATTTACAAAGAGGAGGTGTGGTTGATGATGATGATGATGATGATGATGATGATGATGATGATGATGATGATGATGATGATGATGATGATATGGATATAAGGGCGCTCAACTGCTGGGTCATCAGCGCCCTTACAGAAACAGATTCATGGCAATAGCCAGATATAAATTAGTCAAAATTTAAAAAACATATCAAAAAAAGGACTAAAATATAAATAAAACCAAAAGCGTATAAATAAATACATAATAATAAAAAACAATACAGAAGCTATAATTTCTCATAAAAAACTAAAAGCCATAAAATACCACTTTCAATAAAAAACTAGCCATAACAAGAGCTACCTGCCCAGAGGTGGTCGAACCAATTTGTTGCGTTTCTTTGGGGCAGGGCTAGAGCTTTGAGCAGTTTTTTCTTGCCTTTTCCTCACTGTCGTTTGGGCAGTGGGGACAGGATCCACCCCCTCCACATCGTCAATGGAAGAGGACGGCTTGCGCACTGGTGATTTCGAATCCAGTCTCTCGACAGGATCGGAAACTGCGATCGGCGAAGATGAAAGTCGCTGATCGGCGCCCTCTCCAGATGAGTCCTCAGATGTTGTGGACGAAGGTGTTCGCGGACTTTTGTGCTGGCCAGCTCTCTTTGCAGTTGTCTTACTATTTAGCTTGAGGAAGTCCGTTCTGTCATAAGTGGTCTTAAATTTTCTGGGCGACACATTATATACTACCGGTTCACTTGTTCTTGAAGTAGAAGCTTTCGCCGGTGACTTGGTTAAAACCTTCTTCTTAGGACTGGACCTGGTCGGCGCGCTCACTGTTGTTCGTGTTGGTGTTTGTTGCTTTGGCTGTGATCTTTGTGTAATTGAATTTTCGGATACTACCTCCCCGTTTATTTCGCAGGTTTATGTTGCGATTTCACGTCTAAGTACTGGCTTAGCTGCAACTGCACTATAAGTAACGGTCCTAGGTATAGAAGGCTGGCGAATACGCAAGAGTTTCCGGGCTTCCACGAAGGACACCCTCTCTATTACCCGGATCTCTTGGATCGCCTTCTCCTCCATAAAACGGGGACATTCTCTGGAGTTAGCTGAGTGATGACCACTGCAGTTAACACACTTTGCGGGTAAAGTACATGCATTGTCATGCTTGACTTCCCCACAGTCAACGCAAGTGGCAACTCCATTACATGAATCACTTGTGTGGCCGAAGCGCTGGCATTTATAACACCTCAGTGGATTAGGTATATACTGCCTCACTTCAATAGCTTTGTTTTATTTATATATATATATATAGTATATATCTATGTATATAGATATATATTTCTTTTTTTTTCTTATTTAACCGATTTTTCATTATTTCCGTTTATTTTCTTATCTGTTTTCCTAGTTTCACAAATATTCACTATACACAAACACCCATGCCCAAGGCGGCACTCGACCCCGCAACCCTCTACGCGACGGAACACTAGACATACGCATTAGCGACCATGGCTACGAGGGCCGGCTTGGATTGCTCTTAACCCGGGACTGAAGTCCCGGAAAGTAACTTCATACCCTGCCTTAATCCTTTCAGGGAGTTCTACCCGATCAAAGGTAAGAAACAGGGTACGGGGGGCACTAGTTGACTTCGTTCTTTGCAGTGAACTCGATATACATTAGTCACACCTTGTTCCCACAAGTTTTGCTGATTCTCCTCATTGCACATACCATCCAATGCGCTGGTGTTGACAACACATCGCGAGGAGTTCAGAGTCATGTGCAATTCAACGCGCCCCGGATAGCTCGCAAGCATATTGGCTTTCAAGACTTTAGCAGCCTGTGTCGTAGAAACTGCTTCGACCAGGAGTGTGCCATTGCGAGATCTAGTACATGCCTTCACGGAACCAGCAATACTATCCAAGCCCTTCTGAATAACGAACGGATTCACGGTACTAAACTTGTCTCCTTCCTCAGTTCTATAAATAACTAAATAGCGAGGACCACTACACTCAGCTATTTCCTTTCCACTTTTGATATTTTTATTATTATGAAATTTTGCCATAATAAATGAGCTAGGTTTCATCACCCACCACGGAGTCCAACAAGGGTTCATCCCACTGGGATGACAGGGCTACACAGGGGATATAGCGAGTTCGCCGTCCCACTCACCCTGGAGGTCGGTACAATACCTACTCCTGGCCGATTGATTAGGGGTGCGTTAATCCCTAACCTCCCGTTTAGGCGAAGCAGAAGCCAAAGTAGTGTATTAGAAATACGCACCCTCCCCGAATTCAGAAAACCACTGTTACGAGCTCAGATACGCATCCCTCAACCACCAGGACAAACCTTTCCACCGACACGGGTCTCCACGCACGGCCTACACGTGGGTGGGCCTGTTGACCGTCTCCCTCAACCACGAGGAGGTGTGGTTGGGGAGATACATGTAGTGTATCAGTTTGTCCCATGAATAGGGATCCCAGACGTCCCGGTTTTACCGCGACAACCCCAGATTTTAGCCTTTTTGTTGAATTGTCCCGGTGTCCCGAAAAATGTTATCCAGGTCGCTAAATTTCCCGGAATTCTAGAATTCTATTAGTACTGAATTATTTTTGCATCTTAAATAGACGAAATATTTCTAATTTTATTGTACTTAGATTCCTTGGCATTGAGAGATATGATTTTTCACATAGTCAGATAAATATCAAAAGGGAAATATTTCGCTATTTGATTGTTATGTTGGTACCGAAGCGTATGTTTACTCTCAGTGGAAGAAGAGACGGATTTTGTCTATTCTGTATATCGCTGCTTTCACGTGAGATACATTCATGAAGCCTCATCTTTCCAATATGCGGAAGATGTCATTAGACATGTACCTGTGAATTAAGTTTACATGCCTAATTGAAAGTGTAGGTATGTATAGCGATTCTCTTAAAGAACAGTTTCCATTTTTGAAGGAGAGTGGTATTAATAGCACTGGATCTGAAGTGGAGTGTAATTTCTGCCACAATGCGTTTAGCGTTAGCCATGGAGGGAAATCTGGTATCATGGATCATGTTCAATACAGTAAAGTTTAGCTAATGGTTCTGAGCTAATATCTGTATTAATTCATTATTTACCCTATTTGTATATATAACAGGTCTTTCGGTTTTCCGATAACATGTCACAGTATCCCGGTATTATCATTTCAGAATCTGGGATCCCCCTATCCATGAAGGTCGCACGGGATGGAAGGATGATGAACTGGACGTGTACACATTCATACCACGTATTAGAAACAAACACTATCCGTTTTCCCCAGTTGAGAATCCGGGTACGAGGCGAAATCGTATTTTGTAAAGTGTATTGTCAATCTCATTAAATGGAATTTGAAACAAAATGTTAATATGTTTATATATGCATTGCTTACAAAGCATTCCGTTGTTCATATAAACATGCTTTCTGATATTAAATGTATTATAACACCAATGCTTTCTTCATGTTCCCATACTTAAGACGTTTCTTCGAGGATACTGTTTTTAAATTTATTTGCTGTTAGCCTAGAGTAGAAGTACTGTAAAACTATACAAAAGGAGGTGGTAACAGCGCTATGTGGTTCTTGTGCGAGATTTTCCTATCCTCACTTCTTGTACCCTCGTTTCCTTCGTTGTCATCTGTTTCCGGCCAAGGAGTTTGGTTCATTACAGACTTGTAAGTGGGTTGGAGCAGTGTAGGGCATGTTCTAATGTAAACGTTTGTGACCCCGTCCGTCATCAACCGGATATGATCCCAATTTGAGTTTCTCCACACGTGCCTCCCTCTCAGACTACACGGTAGAAGTACTATTTCCTCCAATGAGAATGTCTTATTTTAAGAAGTCGTTTTAGAGAATTTGTGTACATACAATGTCTTTTTTTTAATCAGGAAAGTTCACAGTTTTCTTCTACTCGTACTTTATCACTTGAAAGAGCAAAACTGAGAATAAATACACTGCAAAACAGTTGTAACCTTACCCTGTTTGTTGGAAGACAGTTGAGAGAGCTGACGGTTTGTTTTCCCTTTTTTCTCGAAGGGTTACAGTGTATGCTTCATAGAGCTTCGGTGCAAGTGCAGCTGCCCTCAAAATTAGTACGTTGTAACCCACTCCACATAAAGTAATCCATTTTAATCAGGTTATTTACGAAAAATGTTTCCGTTCCCGCGTTAGACAGTTTTCCTACTTAGAGTATTATTTTACACGGGAAATAGTTCCGTTCCGAAACTTACTGTCTAGTATTTCCAGATTTTCGGTATTAAGGGGTCCGTTTTAGACAGGTTTTACTGTATATATTTTTACATCTGTTTATGATGACGTCTAGGTAAATATTAAAAGTTGTTGGTGATAATACAGACCCCATGTCCTACGCCTTAGTTAATTGGTATATACTCTCCCTTACTATACGACATACTAAGTCTGAAGCCCATGCCTTGATATAAACCTTTCAAACAATTTATTGAAGCGAAAACTTCTTTAGGCGCGTTTAGCACTTATTGTGGGTAGTGAATTAAACTGAACCGTCATGTTAGAATATGTGACGCTCATTCGGGTGAAGTCGGCTCCAGTCGGCTCAATCCGAACTAACCGTAGATTTTCTGTCGCACTCAACAGCATTTTAATAACAGGCATCCAGGTGTGTTTTAACATATTTCAAATACTATGAAAAATTCAGAAACCCTACAGGAGTTTCATTAAAAGAAAAAAAAAACAATTGTCTTAGGGCCGTTCTTACAAACGTCTGTCAAGTGCCGGTATAACCGATCCGGTCAGATAACCTTCTGTCATTTAATAAGTCGACAACATGTCAAATTCCACTTTAAACAATAACAATAGTCCAAAGGAACAGATAATGTCACCGAGGTTCGGTATTTGAATAATTAAATCCATAATAACGAAAAATAAAACGAGTGTGCTAACTGGAAATAAAATTGTTAGGAAGTCGTGAAGGAGATATTTCATTCAAGAACTGCTTATTTTTATTGAAAATCTCTTTATTGTGAGTAGTAAAACGTGAAACATCAATAAATTAAATGTAATAAATGACACGTAAATAATAAAATTATAAATTATTAAAATGACGTTTTGTGTTTATTTTCATTTGCAACTTATAGGTTATGTTTTCCCACAAACTGAAAGACCGACCAAGGTTCAAGAAACTGTATTAATATCGGTATCGACTGTGACAAAAAATTTGAAATGAAAATGACATGTAATAAAATATGTATGAAAATGTGTACGAAAGTGTAATAAAATATGGAGTAATGAGTATGTGTACGGATATGTAATAACACGCGCCAAATGTATACGTAACCAAACATTTGATGCCGAAATTAAGAATTGCAATGTATAAAGAATCATTATGGATATCAAAGGAATGTTGGTTCTTTGTTACAACACGTGCAAGGGCAGTTTAGTCGAATAGCAGTTGGGGGAGAATAGTTGTTATAACAAAAGAAATGTAAGAAACAGTGTCCTTAGCAGATTTCTAAAGGATAGCACTTGACCTGCTGAATAGGGTATTCTTCGTACCATTCATAATGGCATGGCAAAATTGCCACAAAGGAAATCTTTGGTTGAATAAAGGGCTTTCAGAAAGTGAAAGTGATACACCCACGCGCATCTGTGGTCATTCAGTCAGTCCACGGCGTTAGGCCGAGTAGTGCGGTCCACTTCTTCTGTCTTGGTTGAGTACAGACCAGAAAAGGTGAGAGAAGATATTTGTTGGTTCATATGTACGTGAAGAACGAATTAAGTTAATCGAGTAATAAGCATTCCACCTTCAGTCTCTCTGATATATTGGTAATCCTTGGTCGGCAACTTCAAGTTCAATGTTCTGATAAAAAAAAAGCAGTCAATAAATCAGTTTGAAACGGACATTCCAGTGTCATTAAAACTATCCTTCTCATACATACTCACGCATACACTGTGAGATACCTCATTGCTTTACCCTGAGCTAAACACTATTTGTTCCAAACTGTCCCGTTAAAGTGGAACTATTTGCTCGCCAATCACTTTAGCTTCACATTTCTGATAGTTCAACATATCTGCAAATAAGCAAATGAATATCATGTGTTAATTTGAATTTTTATTAAAAATAAAAATGGAATGAAATATGTGCATCAGCAATAAACAAAATATGAAAAATGGTTGTGAAATAGCATGTATTTTAATATAAAAATAAAATACATGTAAAATATCATGTTATGTGATTTGATTTGATTTCCTTTATACATCCTTTATGTATAACCCTCTTTTCTTTCTTTTTTTAAATGTTTACTGTCTTTTTTTGTTACTTAACCCTTTGTATGTCTTAAGTAATCATTTTAAATATCACTACGGAAAGAAAGACTATTGCACACGTGTATCCTGTAACAGTAGTTTCCAGTTATATTTAGAAAAGTTATGAAAAGTTTATAAATTTATAAAAAATGATTATGTAAATCTATTTAGTCGTTTAAATAAGTAAAAATATATGTAATTTTATGATTAGCCGTAGTAATAATTGTATGACGTAATGCTCTGACGTAGAATGAAGTCGGCCAATCACAAAATTAAGATAGGAGTAACCATAGTTACGAAAAATCAATAATCTGAGTATAGAGAGATGTTTTGTAATGGTGAGTGTGATAAATAGTAGAGCAAGATCAAGAACATTTATGTAATATTTGGAACTGTTTAAAAATAACAAAGTAAGAATTTATCGATATGTTGGAAGTGACTGGGAAAGGAAGTTCAAGGAAAATGTAATCTAAATAATACAATTAAATTGTTACAAAATTTGACTTCTCCGAAACTTTATTCCGAACCACGCCTGAAACCAAGGTTCTCATGACTCTTATTTAATCAAACACAATCATCAAGAATCAAATCAAAATAAAACGAATTAACCCTTTTATATCTGGCTTCTCGGCGTAGCTCTTCAAAAAGTCAACGTGCATCCCATCTCAAACATAGAAATCTCGCACCAAATTGCGCCCGAACGTGTGGCTGATTAAGAAGGAGACAAATTAACTATGAATAGTCCCAAATTCCTGTCCCAATCCTAAGTTTTTATTGTTATTTTATTTATTTTTTGTTTTGTTTTTTGTCTTATATATATATTATTTTTCTATTTTATAACTTTTTTTAAGACGGGAACGGGTACAGGGTAAGTCGTTTAGAAAATTTCTTGTTTTATTGGCTTGTACTGTGAGATAATATGAGGGGTTCTATTTGCTTAAATGGTTATTAGATCTGCATTTGTTCCAAGTGATAAATGTATGGCTCCAGAGAACGCAAGCTTTTCTTCCGTATATAGGCCCATCTCTGCTCCTTTAAAAATATACGTAAGTGCTTTCCTAACAGAGTGTCTCTTCGCCGTACTTTCAGCAGCCAATGTAGTGTACCAGCAACCAACCACAGTGCTAAAGTATGAAATTTCGTGTCTTTGAAGCTAAACTCCAGTTGTACCAGCTGTGGTGCAGAACGTAAGCATTCTTCTGGCGGAAGTTTATGAAATGCATCTCGGATGGAAGTCCAAAAGAAGTCAGCCCGCTGACAGTTGTACAAGCGGTGCTCAAGTGTATCATCTTCCACACATACGCCATAGAAATTCGAATTCACTCTCCCGTGACGCCACATCTTTTCTGCAATTGGAACCGCTTCATTAACAACTTCATAAACAGTTTCTCTCCAGATCGACGGAAGGTTACAGTTGGTTACATTGGTCCAAACGCATTTCCAATCATGACTGTATTTTGTTTCCACATTAGGCTCCATCAAGTGATGATAGAGGTTCTTGGTAGTCAGAAACTTCTCCAGTCGCTCGCCGGAATTTTCAAGAGCACGGAGCTTGGTGACCAAACGATGAAATTCCCGTGTCGGTCTCTCCACTGTATGTAATTGGTCATACCCAAACTTCTTGTCAATCAGAGACTCACTGCCAAGTAACGAGAACAATCCTGTCTTTCCCAACAGCGCCATACACTTGTCAACATCCACTAGACCACAACCACCTTTCTTTAGAGGAAGACGCAATATTTCAGGGGTTTTTTTCAGAGTATTTTCATTTGAGAGTACACTTAGCGTAAGGCGTGAAATCTTTAGCTCGCAACTGGCCTCTTTGCGCAAGAATAAGTGTCAACAATAAATTTTTAAATATAATTTTAAGAATAATTTATAATGAATAATTTTTAAGTTTTCACTTCTGTCGTGTGGTCTTAAGCACACACAATTTTTTATATGCATGGGGTATCCCTGATTCTTAATTATCTCCCTTAGTTTTTGTTTGTCCGCTCTGTAAAAATCTTTCTTCAGCTCTATAAATGCTACAACTATTTATTGCTATTTAAAAGCTCAAATGAACCACCTTTAGTTCTTGAATTTTTTAAATTTCACAGCTTGGTACCCTCAAGGAAATAAAGAAAACATATTGTGTACTACTAATATTTATTTTTCGTGTATCAGTTAGAAATTTCTAGAGCAACGGAAGGAGCAAAAGTACGACACTGCATCCTTCTTGGTCATTAAGAAGGACAATATAAGCTCGCAGCCTGCGGAATCTTGAACAACTACGGCGACAGACTTAAGCAGCTTTTCCAAGAAAGCCCAAACCCAAAACGCGACCCGCATAGCAAATACCATCTACTCTTCTCGACCATTCTTTGCAATCAACCCCTCGTTATACCGACGACGACAGGATCATCCCCTTCCTCCTGAAGAGAAATCTTATTAGGATTTATCAAGATTAACTTCTTTACCAGCACCCTTCCTTCTTTGTCTTGTCCACCCAATATTCCAACTGCTATGAGGAAGTATTCGAAATTCGGAGGGTAGTGGCCTTTAATTTGGTGCCTCAGATCGCCTACAGATTGGCTGAAGGGGAGGGGATTGAGCAATGAAGTCCCCTCTATTCATTTTTCCCTTGTTCTTTTCATTTCGATTTATCTTCCAGCAGAGGTAGGAATGCTAAAGTTACTTTGAAAGAAGGATATATCAATAAATTTGCATTAATGATCTAGTACTCAAGGCAAAACTGCCTTGTAAGCAGATCGAACCAAGGACTTCTAAGGCTCTCGTACGTATTCCGTCTTAGTGTCATATATAGGGTTTTTATTACTCTAAATTCATTAATCTCGTTATAAATGTTTTGTAATTATTAGTGCTGTGGCCCTAGGGGGCCGTGCGTGGAACTTTGTAGACCAGTTCTAGAAAAGTCTGGCACAAATGATGCAGCACAGCACTTACGCCATGCGGTATACGAGTACCTCGTGGAAGGTGGCATAAGTATGGACATACTAGTGAGCGGTCCAGTACTTTTTTTTTTAATTTACGTCCTCCAACGTTAAATCACATCGGACGATGAACGAAATGGATGAAATGATACTCAAATGAGTTCGGGTTCCCTGGAGCTTAGAGTTACCCGACATTAGTCTTTCAGGATAAGCGAAAACCCCGGAAAATCCTTATCCAGGCAACTCACACAAACCGAGATTCGAACTCGGGACCTCTTGGACCTGAGGCAGACACGCTACCGAGGAGGGCTGTGCTCGAGTAAAGTGACAGTTTCCGTGGTTAAGGGAGCAGTCATAAATAATAAGGTGTATAATTGTGTGCAGCCTCCAGGAGCACCAATTCTGGAAGTTGAACTGGAAAAAGAAGTACGACATAAACATAGACGGCCTTCGATTCACGCTTGGAGACGTCATATTATTGGTGGCTAAGTCCGCCAAGGAATTGCAAGCGATGCTAACAGAGCTAAACAAAGTAAGCATTGAAGTATGCCTAACTATGAGCCCAAGGAAGAACAAGCTCATGACGAATACTGTTAAAGGGCAAATAAGTGTCAATGGGAAGAACCTGGAATATGTCAGTAAATATGTCTACTTGGGGTAAATCTTATCTTTTTCAAACAATTACACACTGGAGATAAAAAAGCGCATCGACCTGGCGTGGTGGAGCCTCAACAAGAGTAATAATGCAATAAAAATTTAACCATGTATGCAAATGATTACTCCAGTGCAAAACGACGGTTCATTTTAGCTTCATTTTAGAGCAATAGCGAAATTATATTTGTCTTCATTCTTTAAGGCGGAATATGAGTAAAATTTATATTTTCTATTGAATAAAACTAAGCGAGAGAAACGTCATTTTTGGGACACCATTCCCAATTGCAGATAAAAAAAAGTTATCAACTTTTTCTCTTCCTGGAATTAATAACTCTTGTGTTGTTTTTAATAAATAACTACAAATATATAAATTTGAACCAAAATACTTTTATAGGAGTTCTTAGCAGTTTACTGTGGAATTCCATGCCTTTCAATTTCAATACAGGAATTTTAAAATCATATTCTTTACATAGCTATTATAACACCTAAGTTGCTCTCTGGAGAGTATCTTAAGAACTTTCTATAATAATTAAAACATCTGCATAGGCTTAACACCTCCAAATTAATGCTCATTACCTTTATTTCTCTTTCTAGAATACCATGCAATCGCTCTCGCTCGTTCGTCGTGCTGGCTGGCTGTATTTAGCCAGAGGGTTTTTGCTGCGTGCCCACCCGTTTTGGATTTAACCGCAGGTAAAGTTTTTTCGGGAAGTTGTAGGGTGTCTGGTGGGCTTTTAGGTTGGAATTAATTTATAAGGATACAGTAATTGTACCTTGGGAATGAAAGGATAGGATGCAATGCCTAGCACCCCGGTGTTTTGTATCTGAATTTTAGGTTGGTAATTTTGATGCCAAACGGCTTAGGAGAATATGTGGAGCTCAGCTTTAGCTGCTGTTAGGATATCATGGACGAATTATCAAACTTCATTATAGCGAATAACTTTCTTCGTGATCTAATAAACATTATGCCAGTCACCGGTTCCAAAACAACTGAAAATAAGTATTCTTTTTAGGCGTAAATGCCTTTAATACAGCTTGTTTCGAAAAGGAAATAAAGCTGCTGTAAAGTTTATTTTCAATTAAATGAAACCTATACACAAAACCTGAAGCTCCTCAGTTTGACAGCCATTCCAACCGACAACGTTTCAATAAGTTCAGTGCTGCCATCTATCGGCGATGAGCAAACTACTTGATACCGCACGCATCTAGTGGTGGAATCTGTAACTTTGTATGATTACAGGAATCTACGAGCAATAATGTTTCATCATGGGCCCCTTTAGAAAGTGTCACTTCTGTGCCCTTCAGGTTCTATTTAGGTAGACATAGTACACTGAATAATAATGATTGATTACATTCAATACCAAGCATAATAAGGGAGTGATTTTTGGCCCATTCGTTCGTCGCTGCTGGCCGGCTTTGGTAAGGCTGAACAATTTTTGTGAGTGCCCACCTCTAAAAGGGTTTACCCACAGTAGGATTTTTTCGCGGGATCTGTAGGGTGACTGTTAGGTTTAGATGAGACTTGTGTTCTGGTGAGAGGATTCTTAAAGACTGGCATTTTCTGATTGGGAATTAAAGGACCTCAGCTTTAGCTACTGTTCGGAGTTGCTCCTTGGTTATCTCGGATGCCCGTATGCAATACGGGGTACCCGGTGGCGCCTAGTGGGTTCATAATCCCTGAGACACCTGACGAGGGCGCTTTGATTTAGTGCTAACCTTGCGTTGAACTTTTGAGCCTTACGCTCAATTTCATCCTCCACATATGGAAAAGATGAGGCTTAATAGCTTCACTACCACTCATATTTAGTAAATATTGGATGTACTATCTTGGAGCTAAAAGTTCTGTACCAAGATTGCAGGGGACATTTCTGCTTTGAGATTCGTTAAATCCAGCTGTTTGTGTGTAAAGGACCTGCTTCCGTTGGGATCTGCCTGTAAACGGCACACCTCTAAATGAAAGAGTGGTTATTTAACTGTACAGAAAATCATCTGAATGTAGTAAATCGGTTTCTTTTTTCCGAGATTAGTGTATCAGCATTTATGAAGTCACGTATTTATAACACTGATATGCATGATTCTGGGGTTTCCTAAAAAATGTTTTTTTTTTTTTATGTCTCACTGGCTCACCAATGCTGGTGTTAGGAGTCGCTTGGCATCCCTTAGAGCGAGGGAGCTGAAGTTTTGCCTGTGAGTAAAACTGCTATTCAGATGATGAATGTTTCACTGCTGAGATAAATAGAAAATCAGAACTTGCTCCCTCTACGCCTTTAAAAATATTTTTGCAAATACGCATTCCTTTGTGTACATCCTGTTAATCTAGATAAACGTTTCCTTATTGATAATTTTCTTTGAGATGCAAGAACGTGGATGCACTTCATTGAGTTATTTATCAAAGTCTCCTCTGCCCCTCTGTGCGTTTCGATGTTAACCCGTAACCGGAATGATGGGGTCAGGAGGACCCCGGCTAAAGTTGTGTACCATGTTAAACCTATTTTCTCCGCAGTGTGGCGCTGCGGCTCTTAGTACCTTTCCGGTAATATCCTTTGAGTTGTTGAGCGTCGAGGTTGAGGTGAAAAGGGTGCCTACACATCACTAGCAGTTGTTTATCCTCAGCGGGGTCAGGGTGACCCCACCACTGATCACGTAAGCATATCATTTCGCACTGCGGTATGTATCAGGAGGAAATGTCAAAAGCCTACGCAAACAAAAGGCATTATATTGCATCGAACTTGTTAATGTACTAAGGAAGAGGGGTCTTACTTATGTGGGTACCTTAAAGAGAAACAAGAAAGAAATTCCGAAAGAGTTTTTGCCATCCAAAGTCAGGAAACCTAGATCTTCATTGTTTGGAGATGGAGACCATTTAACATTGGTCTGCTATGTTCCAAAACCAAAAAAGGCAGTGCTTTTGGTATCTTCGATGCACTACAATGCTTCAGTGAACCAGGAAACAAAGAAACCTGAGATAATTGAGCACTACAGTGTCACAAAAGGAGGAATAGATGCACTTGATGAAAAATGCAGTGTTTATGCGAACAATAGATGCTGTACAAGGTGGCCTCTTGCTATTTTTTACACAATGATCAACATTTCCATGCTGAATGCATTTGTAATACATTTATCATTAATGGAAAACCATAAAAAACACGCTTCTATTTCACCAAATCTCTGTCAAGGCAGCCAGTTGAACCACTTCTACAGAGAGGGATGAGTATTCTATACCTCCCTCGAGGGTTAAGACATAACTTTGCCAGGATATTCAAATGCGAAATCTCCAAGCAATTAGGAGTCATAACAAAACGGGTTATATGTTCAAAGTGTCCTAGAACAAAAGGTAGGAAAACAGAAGTATGTTGTGTAACTTGCAGTACACCAATATAAAGCGAATGCACAAGAAGTATTTGTGAGGATTGTATGTAAACACTTATTGTGGTTTTGTCCAGTTCATTAATTACTATCCATCTTTAGTTTCATATTTCAAACTTCCCGTGTAGGACCTTGTAACCCATATCGGGCGCGTCCCTCGGGTGGCGGATGAGGGATCCCACCAGATATGGTGGGGTGGTTCGAATACTCCAGAATAAGGACCCATGGACCAACAAGGAGCCCAGCTCATGGGTGCTTTAAAATGCTGGGACACCCTCTTTCCAGGGGATATAAATATGGAGGGCCCTGCCCAGGGTTAAGGGTGAAGATGGACAGAGAAGGTCCGATAGCTAAGCAAAGGCAGCTTCTCCAGGGGAGAAAATCTCGATTAAAAATCCTGCAAGTCTGAAGGCAGTAAGGTGGCAACCCCACTATCAGACTGTGCTTGCATAGGGCTTGTAACTCTATCAAGCAAGATTTTCTTACTAAAAAGCTTAAAGGTAATGAGCCGGAAGGACAACAAAATTATAATTTCAAAATGTCCACAAATGAAACAAAAACAATGGCGTTTCGAGGTAAAGACACTGTTAGAACCAAAATAGTAATTGATGATATTATCTTAGAGCAAGTTACAGGTTTTAAATAATTGGGAACATATGTCAGTTATAAATACGAAAATGATTTTAAAAATAAATTACCAATGTTTCAACAAATATGCGGCATAATAAATAGAAGTCTAAAAACTAAAACCAGAAAAGAAATACGGATGAAATTTTATAAAGTAATGTCTGTGCCTGCTTTTGTTTTTGGTTCTGAAACCTGGACATTAACAAAAGCAGACAAAAACAAGCTACAGGCTGCCGAAATGAGATTTTTATGAGCAGTAAAGCGATGTA